>JAHWFO010104177.1:992591-1019544 GCA_023313115.1 Rhysida immarginata | reverse complement strand
CCCCCCCCCCCCCCACCACCCTGGTTTTTATCTGAATTTACTGAAGTTTTTTTTCTTTTATGGAAAAGTGGAGGGGTCTTTTTAATTTCCTTTCTAATATTAATTTACCGAATTAATTAACTGGCGATCGCGTTGGCCATAAAATTTTTTGATGTTATAATTTAAACTTATAATGCATTTAAAAATAACCTACACATTAAATAACCAATTCTATTATTTATATATTTATTTGCTTATTTATTTATTTATTTATTTATTTATTACTACTACACATTTCCATAATTGTCGTGCATCCGGGTTAATACAATACCGCCTAGAGAGAAAGCCTGCTCACGGAAAAATCATACATTGCTACATCATCTACGGCGGCCGGGGGAGGTATGGGGTAGGCTTTCTAGTTCTCCAGTCCACCTGGTCGTGGGTTCGAATCCCGCCGTGGGCATGGATGTTTGTGTTTGTCCCGGGCAGCGTACAGATAAAACTTGTGTAAAAGGCACAAAATGACCTTAGTAGTCGACGCCAAAATTTCTAATAAACCAACCAACATCACCTATGGTAGGGACAATTTTGGGCTTATTATTGGCAGAAATATGATTAACAAAATACCCTACCGTAGGTGATGTAACACTGTATGACGTTTTCGCACTCAGGCTTTGAGTAGAGGTGGTGTTGGTTAATATGACAGTAAATTTAATAATAAATAAAAAATTATGCCAAAGCCTACAATCAACAATGGCTTAATTAGTCAGACTGTCGGCGCGATCCTTTTTTCTCTTTTTTTAAAATTCGTCTTCAGTGGAAATTTTTTAGTCATTCAGTCATTTTAGTATCCTTTTAGACCAATCGCGAATTTGGACCAATCGGGAATTGGACTAATTGGGATTTAGACCAATCGGAATTTGGACCAATCGGGAATTGGATCAATCGGGTATTGGACCAATCGGGATTTAGATCAATCGGCGTTAGACCAATCGGCGTTAGACCAATCGTCATTAGACCAATCGTCCTGGACCGGCTTTCCACAATACATTTTTTGGAAAAATTATAAAATAACAGAGGAATCTGATTTCAGGAAACTATCGGTGCCCTCTGAATTTTCTATTGTCATAATTTCCAATTTCAAAGAAATCATTAACTTTATTTTCACTTTATACTTGCTAATTGACATGAATAAAATTCAAACTCTACTGTAGAACAAATAGAGGACAGTAAATACTTATTCGAAAAAAAAATTTGTAAAAATGCAGCAAAAAAAAATATGCAGCAGAACTAATTAAACCTCTGATTTCACACCATTCCATAAAATTTACTTATGAAGAATTGGTAAATGAAAACGCAATGATTAGAATATAAACTGTTTTAGATTTATTATTATTTTATTATTGGTTAAATGTAATATTTTTAATAGCAGGCTTTTTTTTATTATATACCCTAATTTTTCGAATATAACGCGCTATCAATTATAACGCGCACCCTATAAACCTACATGAATAGTAAAAAAAATTCGACTATAACGCGCACTCAGGTATAACATGTATGATGTCATACATACTAGAAAATAAAATAAATTTACGGTAGTTATTATAAATGCCCTTTTGATTTGCCTAATGGTAAAAAAAATATGATACGAAATGGTTTTTCTAAAATAAATTTTTATAAATATTACTAATTTAAAAATCAAATAAAATACCTAATAACAATTAAAAACCAATAAAGTCTTCATCTTCACTATCGGAATGAAATAGTTTCATTCATTCAGCTGATTGCGCTGCAACTTGTGGTGGTGGTTCTTGAAATGGAGGCTCTTGCATCGGGGCTGTTCTTATGCTGGCGACTCTACTTCTTCAATCGCTTCGTTTTCTGGAGGCAAAAGCTTTGCTTTCCGTAACCCATTCACAATCGTATTTACACTAATCTTCTGCTATGCCTCCGTAAATAATGGGGATAAATTAATCTTGGAATCCTTCGAACACTTATGGTATGTATAATCATCATGGAAATTTTCATTCAAATCTATCATTGGATCCGAAGATATTATCGATTTTTAAAAACGCTTTTTCTCATAGCCAATGCAGCTTTAAAAATATGAATCCGAGTATAACGCGCACTCGAGTCCAACGCGCAGGGCTTATTGTAACTGTTTTTGACTGCAAAATGGTGCGCGTTATATTCGAAAAATTAGGGTACCTATTAGGGACCATCCATAAATTACATCACACGAATTTCATGATTTTTGTACCCCTCCCCCGTCCTTGTCACAGATCGTCACATTTCTGTGACCCCCCCTCCCCTGGTGTAACATCACATATTTTGCTATTTTAAATTTAGAAATTATTAAATTAAAACAACACTTCATAAATTATTTATATATTTCTATTTAAAATCTTTTTTCATAAAATCAATAATAAATCAAACATTTTAGAAAATTTACAAAGCATAACCAATCAAATGAACAATCAAAATTTAATCATCTTGTGTCCATGGAATTTGAACCCATTCCTTTATATTACTTATGACTAGCATATCAGTTTCTTCGTTCTCGATTTGGATAATGTTAGGAACATTCGATGTGTCAACATCATCTTCATCCAAACATAGGCCGGTCAGGTGGCCGAGAGGGCTAGGGCGTAGGCTTTCTAGTTCTCGAGTCCGCCTGGTCGTGGGTTCGAATCCCGCCATGGGCATGGATGTTTGTGTTTGTCCTGGGCTGCGTACAGATATAACTTGTGTAAAAGGCGCAAAATGACCTTAGTAGTCGACGCCATAATTTCTAATAAACCAACCATCATCCTAACATAGCATCGTCATCGTTTATCAAACGAATTCTTTCCTGGCATGTCCCAAAGGCGGCCGATGCGCTAATCTAAAAGTAAAGCGAACGTGAACTCACGCGTCCGCCATATGCTAAAAGGTAATACAAACAAATTTAAACCCTATAATACGAGAGTGAATTAAAAAGAAAGTTACACTCAGCACCATCTGTGGTCAAAGAGTGCTGATGTTTAAGGATGTTCCCCTGTATGTCTATAATAATTACACCGTGTTCACGTGTTTACTGCATACACAAGAGTATTGTTGTCATGGCGCAACAACTGGTTGTACACTCCAAGTTGGAGATTTGCAGAGCAATCCGTTTTTTGTGGGCAAAAGGTTTAAATTGCACTGAAATCCATAAGGAAATTTGCAGTGTCTAAGGGATAATGTGATTTCTCGTCCTGCAATTGTGAAGTGGTGCCAGCAGTTCGAAAATGGGCGCTCAGATTTGACGGACGAATACCGCACAGGAAGACCATCCACGTCCAACACTCTAGAGCACATTGCCCGTGTTAATGATTCTGGACAATCGACGAATCAGAATTAAAGAAATCGCCAGAACGCTTAGTGTTTCTTATGGGAGTGTGCTGACATGGTAGAGAAACGCTGGAGTGGATTTTTACCGCAGTGGCATGGAAAAGTTAATTTCACGTTCAGACAAGTGTTTACAATTGTTGGGTGAATATGTAGAAAGTTCAGTATTCTTGGGTTACTTGTGTTATGTAAGATTTGGAAGCCCTTCTTGTCGAAAGTGTGTTTCTGATCCAGTATGTGGTCAACGAATCTGGAAATAGCGAATCTCCCATTTCTGACGCTAGCCAAATGTTCCCCAACTCGGGTTTTGATGTCTCTTTGCGTCTGCCCACATTGGACTTGTGATAAAGTCTTATAATAAAGTCTATTACGGGCAAACGCAAAGAGACATCAAAAACCGAGTTGGAGAACATTTGGCTAGCGTCAGAAATGGGAGATACGCTATTTCCAGATTCGCTGCTGACCACATACTGGATCAGAAACACTTACGACAAGAAGGACCTCCAAAACTTACACAGTACAAGTAACCCAAGAATACTGAACTTTCTGGAATCCCTCGAAATAGCCAGTGAAAAAAGAGAGAAGTTACTAAACACAGATAATGTTTAGATTGACTACACCTCAAAAACATTTAACAAGGAAGAATCTCAAGCAACAGCTACAATAAACGACACTTAGATTCTCTCAAAACTCTAAGCACTATAAACGAAACTTGAGCATTATAAACGTAATTGTGGCTCTGTTAACGACTTGTAGCTACTATTGTGGTGAAGTGATTTTTAGATTCAGACATCACTTCGTCAGCAGTCCTTCCTAAGAAGGGTGCCAACATTGTGACAGTGCGCCCGCCGTCGTGTCCCAATGTCGATTTGTGACGCAACAGCACCACGCTCTGCACGTAATCTTGTAGCTAACGCCTACGCTCACCTCCCCCCAAATAGGCAAATAAAATAAAGTTCCCCTTTTCTGGTCTTAAGGTCCCAATTTCTAACTAGAATGATCGTATAGTGGTGTTTTCCTCCCTTTCTTTCTTCCCCTTAGTTTCTGTCTATTCCCACATCATAATAAGCAAAAGAGGAAAAAAAAAAATAAAATAAAATCTTGGAACCCCTCCGAGTAACGTTCTATACCTGCAAACCAAACTTTAACTTGGTTCTACTTAGCCTCTTGTCCGGCTTTCCTTTAACCAACTAATCGCGCCAATTTACAAGTTGAGCTTAACCTTAAAATGAATAACCCAAAGAAAATACTACCTCCCCCCTTTTCTCATTTCCTTTGTTTCCCCTTTTAAAATTCAGTTATGGATCAGTTCTCAATCGCACCCACTCGTGCTTACTTATCAGGACCCCAATAAAAATAGTAAATAAGAAAATCTAATAGTTTCTTACATAAGACACCTAACACATATATGTATAATTATATATAAATCAAACATATTTATTAAGCAACAAATCAATCCAATAACACAAGTTACAAATTACTGTCACCTTCTAGAATTAGTTTCTCATACTAAACCACAAAACAAAATAAAATCTTATTCCTTAGATAATTAACAGAGCAACTATATTCACTGATCCCTCCTTATATTTATTATTTCTTTGACTGATCTCTCTCTCCCTCCTTTTACTATCTTAACATTAGAACTTATATATCTAATCAATAGTTCCTGAGCAAGATCTCCCTTCTTAATAAATTAAAGTACCCAAACCTCGTTTTCCGAGTCATTAATACGTATAACACAGTCTGAAAGTTTCGCGCAGGCCTGATATCAAAGTATTTCACTTATCTTTAGTAGACACCTTCTCAGTCTATTCGATGGTTCCAGCGGCGTTCATGTAGGCTCTCCCTGTGCTCCCTGGACACCGTTGTCGCTACCAGCTCTTATATCGGCGTTGACTCCGTTCCGTTCGTCTCTCTCGTCGTCACTGCATCCAGGGTTGCGCTACGTGGTCAGGCCTTGCTTTGCTTTACCGTCTCCTTGCCCAGTACTTCGCACCTCTTCTACAAGTGGCTTACTACGAGATCGGCATCACAGGTTGAACACACCTGGGTACCCCGGCGTAATGAGCATAAGCCCTATGTGGCCGTGTACCCCTGTGTTCTGGTCCCCTGTTACAAAGGCTCCTGACCGCGTTCGCTTACCCCACGCTTGCTCCGTGCTCGTCATGCGGGCTCCTTTAGGCCTACCCGGCCTACTGCGTGGCTCGTGCCGTCGTCCCGCTCGTCTCCTTTGGGTTTGTTGGTCGTTGACAGATCTCTCTTTTCTTCCTCTTCCTTTTGCTGCTTGCTGTTGACTGTACTCTTTGAGTTCTCTGTCTCATCTGATGATTTTTCTCTAACTTTTTCCTCCTTTCCGCTCCCACTATGACCTTGATTACTATTGTTGTAATTTCTTTTTCCAGGAACTTTCCTTCTCTTGCTCGTTGTCCCGGTAACACCACACCTTCCCTCTCTTGCTCATTGTTTAAATCTCCCCGTTCTCTAATCCCTTCACAAAAGCAGGCTCTAGGCCTACTTTTTCTAACTTGTCTCTATTACATAAATCTTCTACGAGGACGTATAGAGAGAGCACAAAATTATTACTATTAATATAATACTACGACATCTTTCTTTACCTTTTTTTCAAGCCGAGAGACCAGTCAATCACCTATGGGTTCGATTGAGTTTTATCCTTTATTTTCAGTCAGCCTTTATACCCCGCGAAACTGTTCATCAATAAAGTATTTTCAAACTCCTTCAATTCCCTTTCCCTTCCCTGATATTCCTAAATTACCACCCCGTGATCCTTATCTATTACTTCTGTTTCTTTGCGCTCATAATTTCTAATTCTGCTAACACAGATATGCCTATTTTGCATATCTGTAGTGTCGGGTCGTGTACGATAAATTAATATCGTGCACGCCCCGTCACAACATAAATTAAGTAAGGGTTGGGACAAAATTGATATGCATAAAGTAAATTTATTTACAAAGATAAGCAAGATAAATACAATAATACAAATTTAACAAGAAGCAAGTAAGCAGAATAATACAATCAACAGCGATCAGCAATAAAATAGCAGTGACAGATTCATGATCATGTATTACTTAGCACCAGTCTAAACCAAAGGACTCCCAATTAGTTATACAAACCACAAAGTCAAACCTTAAAAAGGGACTGAGTTAACCCAGTGTGCATACAGGTTACAAACACGAACCTAAACTCGTGTACCATAAAGCCTTCAAGGGTTTGTTCAGTGCAAGGGGACACAAAGCCAACACACAGGATCTTACACCAGCGGGCTACCTCAAAAACCCGAACCATAATGGGACTAATCCACCTCTATAACTAGATCGCACACCCACCAAGCAACCCAAAACAAGTACCCAGCATGCACACTACAAGAAACACCGAACCTTTCCCAAAACAAGATAATAGTTTAGTTGCCCACTGTGCTAAGAATACACTCACACATAAATGCCTCATAAAGTCATCCAATAAATAACAGCAATTCAATTGCATCTTAAGGCAAGATCAAAATAGTGGCAAAATAAATGATGAAGCAAACTAGCACATAACTAAGCAAAAGTCTCCCCATTAACTATACACAAGTGAAGTCAAACCTACACAAGGGACTTAACAACCCTATCGTGCAAACTGGTCACAGATACGAGCCTCCTGTCGTGTAACATATAGACGCAAGGGGATGATCGCTGCAGTGGGAAACTAAAGCCAACAATCCGGATCCAACACCGGCGGGCTACCACAAAGACCTAAAATCCAGTCTGAACAAACGGGACTAGCCATCTAAAAGCGGGTCACCACCATCACTGCCAACGATCCAAAAGACCAAAGCCCCTACACAATACCATACCAAGAATGCACAAAAATCCAAAATACCAAACTTTCCCCTTATAAGATAACTGCTTAGCTACTGTTTGCACTAGTATTGCTATCACACTAAATGGCCTAATAACAATCCATTCAATATATAAAAACTAACTTCCTTAGTTCAATAACATATCGAATCGCTAATGACATCTCAAAAGCCAAGTTAGCTAATCAGTGCATAGCATAACAATCTTAAAGAGATACAAGGCATCATAAAACAGCTACAACGGTAACCTATTCACATAAATAAACTTGACTTCCTTCAGTCAGTTCCCAAATGAGATTACAATAATGCAAACCTCCAAAAACAAAGTTAGCTATTCTACAGTCAATAAAATTCATAATCCATAAAATCAATAATCTTAAAGTTTTACAATTCTCTATCAAAAGGAAAATGTGTATAACCCTTCCAACAATCTCTATCAAACAAAGTTATAAACTTAAAGGCCCACTAATAAAGGCAATAAACTCCCATTAAATCTAATCCCACAAATAAAATTAATAAACAAATAAATAACTTAAACTTCAAACTACAATTCGGTCACAACAAAATAAAGACCCAGTTAAGTCATCAAATCCGTCTGACAAATAAACTAGACAACTCTGTTAAAGTCCCCCCAATAGGAATACGATGAGGTAACAGGTTAACATTTTCACCCTTTGTTATATATACTAGGGTGGGCTGAAAAGTAATGCCTCCATGGCTGTAACTTTTTTATTTTTTAACCGATTTTCAAAATTCTTTTTGTATCTGATACTCACATTTCTCCTCTATGTAATGCACTATTCACTTTTCGACATAGTCCCCATCCCTTTCCACGCATTGTACCAACGCGTGACTAGTCGGGTGAACCCGTCGGAGAGGAATTCCGGGGTTGTCGTCGACACGAGGATTGAATGACAGCTTTGGATCCTCTTCTGCAGCACGATAACGCCCGTCCGCATACGATCGCCACACATCAGAGGGGGTTGCAGCGCCTACAGTTCAAAGATGAAAAACTGCAGTTCAAAAATGAAAGACTTTGCACCTTGCGACTTTCACCACTTCCCAAAGAGGAAAGAGCACCTTAAGGGGCATGAGTTGCATTCTGACGACGAGGTGAAACCTGCCATTCGGTCTTGGTGTCGACAACAACCCCGGAATTCCCCTCCGATGGGTTCACCCGACTAGTCACGTGTTGGTCCCTGTGGAAAGGGATGGGGACTATGTCAAAAAGTGAATAGTGCATTACATAGAGGAGAAATATGGGCTGCCCTCTAGTGGTAGCGTGGGTGAAACTCCCACTCTACTTCCGACTTTCAAGCAGGTCGCTTCTAGGCTTAGATACAAAGTGACATCATCGCCAGCACGCTAGATTCGAAGCGTGGGCGATGTTCTAAACAGATAAACTATTACAAACTTTAAAAAAAGGCTAAAACTTCCTCTAACCTTGGAAGCAACATAATTACTATAATGTATTACAATAATATGTTTACAAATTAATATAATAATTGAGATTCAAATGATTTCCAACATTTTCTTAGGGTTAAGTGAAACAAAAGCTAAAAACTCTCCCATCTAGGGATTTTTATCCGAGACAACAAAACGGAGGTTTATGTCCGGTCACTGAGTTTTTGTCCTAACAATGACTAGGGAAAATTATAATGAATACACAGATCGACAAGTGTCATGTAGCCCTTTTATATGGGAGGAGTACTGTAACCCAATACAGAAAATGATTATTAAAACAAACTACAAAGTGACTATGTCACACAATAAACGACCGTTATTATTTTTTTATTCTCTCAAAACTTTTGTCTCCTGAGTAGTCATTATATAACTGTTTTACTTAGATTGGTTAATTGGTATAATCCCTTGCTATATAAACCCTGTGTTAACCTGTTACTACATCAGAATAGGCTTCTGATCATCTTGTATCACGCTGACAAAGACGGCTTGGTCGTCGAAATGCGCATCTGTGCAAAAAAAAGTCTCGTTGTGGAATTGTGGTTTGTCCGGTTTTATTTGGTCGTTGTTGCTCCACAGTTTCTGGCAATTCTCCCTTTTGGTGTGTATGAGATCTTAACTTACATCTGTTTTTACTGTTTCAGAGTGTAAATTACTTTCAGATTCACTCTCGTATTATTATATCGATAGAGTTGGTAATATTTTAAAGTTTTTTGTTAGAGTTGAAGTTTAGAGTTTTAATACTTTTGATTTATACATGTGACGTCACGAAGCTTATGACTCGTCCCACGATGTCACACTTTTGTTGACCCCCTCCCTCCCCCTTAACGTGTGATGTAATTTATGAATGGCCCCTTATGATACTTTTAATGCATATTTTCTAATAGTTATAAAACTGATACAAAAGAATTTCAGAAAGCTGTAGTTTATTATTATTATTTGTAACAGCCTGGATATGGTCAAAATATAAAAACATATTAAGGCCTATTTACCCAGAAACTGTCCCCAACAGGCAGTAACCCCAAAAAAGGGTTAATGATTGCAGCTAAAAAATATCTCTATTCAGTTGTTTATTATCATTATTAAAAATAGAAGAGAATTTAAAAGCAGGGTCAATAATAGCGATCTCGGTTCGGTAAGAATCAGTCACGAGAGAAAGGGCAGCTCGTCTTAAACTTCTTGAGGAACGTAATCCAATGCGCAAAAGAAGATCCGGAGCATTAATATCACCTTTAAAAAGTTTCTTTAAACAGTGAAGATGGTTTTGTTCAATCTTGTCAATTAGGGAAATGCCAATTCCATCCAAATTAATAATTTCAGGCTGATGAGACAAGTGCTTTAAACGATGTGAATTTGTTACAATTTTACAAATCTATTATGAAGAGTGAGAATCTTTTTGAAAAGATAATTATTACCTGTATACCAGATAGGTAAGCAATAAAAGAGTTTTATAACACCTGAGTTTGATATAATTTCCAAAAAACAATACTGCAGGAAATGAAATTTGAAAGTCTACGTATAACACCTATTCGGCGTCAAAGTTCAAGTATAAGATGTTGAAGATGGAAATTAAATTTACCATTTTTTTCATAAAAAATACCCAAATCTTTTATATGGTCTTTCTTTTGGATGACTTGGTCATGAGCTGTATATAATATTTCGAATCTATTTGTTTTATTAGTATAACTAATAATACAGGATTTAGATAGATTCAAACGGAATCCATTATTTTCTAACCAATTAATGAAATTATTGATAAAGCGTTGCAATAATAGTTTATCATGAATACAGGTAATCACAGAATAAATTTTAATATCATCGGCATCTTGAAAATTTGAACATTAGAATTTTGAACAATTAAATCAACATCAATAACAAACAAATTAAAAAGTATAGGCTAAGAGGTGATCCTTGCGGGATGCCAGAAGATATTTGACCAGTAACTTTAGAATTAAAACATTTACCAAATAAACAAAAAGTTCTACCAGCTAGCATTGAAGAGAGCCAAGAACATAAGTAATTGGGTATACCTAAAGAGGAAAGCTTTAATAATAGACCTTTATGATTAACAGAATCAAAAGCCTTATTAATATCAGAGTAGAACACGTCTAATTGATTCCTTGTGTCTATTGCTTTCGCAATGGCATAGTTTATTGATATTTTCTAAGGTAAATTTATGTGATATGTTATTCAGAAAAGTGTTTCTCGTGTTCCTTTTTCCCAGTTTGTTTGGTTAGGAAAATATTTTTTTAAAATTTATTAATCGTCTGACAGGCTCAAAAACTGTCCATGCGTTTTTCATCCATGAATTTACGTCACCAAATGCTGTTTGTATTGGTAGACAATGACGTCAGACATTTTCCACGTCCTGATTGGTGGGAAGAACCGTGGGTTTTAGATGCTTGTCATGAAATCAACATCTGAAGGAGAGGAGAAAAAGATTGCGACGAGGAGCGATCGATCAGTGATGTAGAGAGATCCACGGTAACAAATTCACTATACAAACCAGAGATGATCAAGAAAATTGGCGACCAGCTGTAAGCAAGTGACATAGGCAAAATTTCAACTAACATCGGGAAGACAACCATCTGAGATGACTCCAATGGCAACAGCGGTGGGCGATCTGATCTCCAGCCGGTATGCCTGTGCAGCGTAAAAGAAGCAAGCGGGGGTCATTAATCCTGAGCCAGAAACGGCATTTACACACACAACGCGATACTGAATATACTGGAGTATCTGATATCAGCGACAGGAAGGAAACTGCGAGCGTCATTGAGATAGGCAGCATTGGATGCAGGCTAAATCATCATGGCAAGACGGGAGAATGACAGACCAGCGGGTGATTGTTGGCAGCTTCAGCACAAAGATAAGTATACTATCAACACTTATATACATATGGGCCCTCGCGCTACGCGTGTGTAGTGAATGATAAACATATATATCTATAATTAAGCATCTCTCTCTGGGTTTGGTGAACGTTCAAGTGGGAAATGTTGACTTTTCAAGTAGAAAGATTAGTGGAATAATGGTTAAATCCCATATATAGAACTGGTGCCATCGACAGTTTACTTAAAGGTAAACTCCACGGAAAAAATTGACTTTATTTTTTTTGCATCATAACATTAACCCAAGTTAATAGAGTATATATCATTCAAAATTTTTCGATTTTTCCTAATATTTTATTAAGAAAAATGCCTCGGAAAATTGAAAATTTGCGTGAGATCTTTCATTCCTTCTCCACAGAACATGGCAGAACAAGCTGTCATTTCCTGTCGCGAGAACCTCGGGGAATTTCGTCGCCGAGATTCTAGTCGCTTAGAACGATTCTACATATCGTAAGATTTTGCTAACTTGTTTTATGTCGGAATGCCTTCAATTTGTTCTCTGTTTGGATGTGTAAATAGACAGTCGGATTGAAATTTCACGTTTCATAGATTTCCAGAATCAGAATCAATTAAAATACAGTGGATTAGTTTTTGACAGCGAGGGAACTGGTATCGTGTGCTCATTTTGAAGCGTCTTGCTTTGTCTACGCATCTGCCGTTTTAAATTCAGTATCAATTCAAACAAGAAACTTGCTGAAACTAGATCACGTATAAGGTGAACTAGATGCTCTTCCAATTCTAAACGGAGCTGGCTTCTTCAAGAACAACGACTGCAACAGCATGTGCTAAACGCCGAAGGAAGAATGTAGTAGACCTATCTGCTGTGTAGGGTGTAGGGCACACGCTATCCTAATGCGCACACACCGACGCGGCAAGCAGAAGATCCCATCTCACGGTTTAATGCATAGGGCTGTATATCGAAGAAGTTGCAGTAGCATTTAATTCTGCTAACGGCCCTTGTATATCCCTGTCACTTATCAAATCACAGTCACCACTACCGGTCTTGTTTCATATTCATAGTCCATTGCGATGCCCATCTGACAACTAGCCTATAGCATCCAATGTGTGACGTCACGAATTCGAAACTCCTTCGCACTTTTCGGCAACTTGTGACGTAACAGTTGCTGAACCATGGAGCCCGTGTCTATCGCAGGGGGAGGGAAAAAATGAAAGTTTTTTTATATATTCTATCAATTTTGAGTACGAATTGAAAGTTTTTATACATGCTATGTTGTTATAGGGCAGGTTCATCTGACGTCAGGTGCATTGCATGCTGGGACGGTTTTCTTGCTTGAGGACCAACAAACTCCATTCACTCATTACCCATTGCTGAATGTAGAGAACATCTGCGATCATAGTTACAAAATGGTTAATTTTTGCGCAGTTATTGGCTGCGGAAATAAGAGTGTGAAAGAAGGGTAATCTTTTAACTGATTTCCCGCTGTATAAAAGACGAACCATTGAAAAGCAAAATCTCCAAATGGAACGACGAGCGGCATAGATTCGTGCTCTCCAGTGAAAAAATTTCGATGAAGCAAAGTGCAACAATTACGGGGTTTCATCGAATCATTTTATATCAGGCATGCATTTGGATTCTCCTGCTCGTTGTCAGTTTATTGGGACTGATAAATGTTTGTTGTGTAGTTCAAGTTAAAAAACCTTCCTCTTTTAATGAAAATTGGGGAGAATGACATTGTTCGCAGGGCAGATTAATGTAGTAGCACATGCTTCGGGCCACGTGCCATTAAATATTTACATAATTTTTGGTAATCTTCTAATACGAGCGCTGAACCAATGATATTAGCATAGTGACGTTGCGATATTACTAGACTGTGCGATGTATTTGATGTCAACATCGAACCTCGATATTTTCGTGTACATCGATGCCAGGACATCGAGTAGTTTGTAGACATCGATAGTATCAATTTTTTTTTTTAATAATTGGAAATGGTCTAGGAGGATTTTTTTCACGCCATTACTTCGATGTTAATTAATAAATAGAGAAAAACAGTAAAGAAAATTCCATGGCCTGGACTCGAACCAGGGATAGTTTTTTTTCTATTTTTTTATAGTCAATAGTCGGATAGTGTGGTGTTGTTCCCAAAATACATAAAAAAATATTTTATTTTAAGTTCACTAACAGTTGAACAGCTCAGTGATTTGCGTTAAATGTTTTAATTATTGTATAACTATTGAATTTCTGCTTCATTTAATTGCCATTAAAAATAAATACCCAAAACTGTTCAAAGTGAAGACATTTCTTTTATTTTGCTATTAACGCCAACAGAAGAAAAGAAAGCACTATTCCACATAAATGAATTTATAAAATTAAAAAGGAGACAGGTCTCAGAAATATGACATATGGGTTTTTAATTTTATAAATTCATTTACGCGGAATAGTAGTTTCTTTGACATTGATGCTAACAGGCATCGCATGGCTCTAGGTATTACCGATATAATTAATTTAATAGTGAGAGACCCAACACTCATCCAGTGCTACAAGCTAACTAGCTTAATCCTGCCATGAATGTTCATTAAATGAAGTCTGACGAACTCAAAAAGCACATTCATTAGTTTCAAATTGCATTGCACAATTTAGACTCATATTTACATCGCAGAATAATGAATGGATATTTATAAGAGAAAAGGACGAGACACAAAGACCCTGGAATGCAATAAATAGTTAATAAACACAACTGAAATACAACTGAAATAACAAAATAATAAATATAAAAGTACAATCAAAATAAAACTAAAAAATCAAATAAAGAGCTGACGTTTCGGATAGAGCCTATCCTTTATCAAAGCAAAAAAGGATAATTCTCTAAAAGCAAATAGAATATTAGAGAATTATCCTGAAGTTATCATCGCAGAATAAAAAATAAAATTGTTTAGAACACACAGAGTAAATGGGGGAGAAGTGCTTGTTGGTCCTCCAGCGAGAATGAATCACGTCATTTAGTGACGTGTGATCACGTGGTTGCACCTTATTGAGACTTTCATCTTTCATTTTAAACAAAGTTGTTTTGGGTGTGGAGTTTACCTTTAAGTTTATTATTCAATTAAGTTTTTTTTGCTAATTTTGTTCAAGCCTCTTAATCCATTGTGTTTAACTTATTTGAGAAAGTTTGATTAATAGTCCCCTTTTTTGAATAAATCATTCTTTCTTTTAACTTAATTAAGTTAGTCTATGTTTAAAGCTAAGCCAATGAGAGCATATTGAGTTCTGGAGAATTATATTCAAAAGAGCGGGGGGGGGGTATGTATCTAAGGTCTTCATATTTAAATTTTTTAAAGGGAAGAATCACTATACGATCACACAAGCCTCACTGGGGAATTTAGGCAATAACTAGGGATAGGATAACTTGTTTCTGGGATTTATTTTTATAAATGACTAGGGTGTTTGGGAAGGAGAAAGCGGTTTAGATTCTTGTGTGCTGTATATTTATTCATCAGGTAGGTGATTTGATAACATTTGTAATTTTAAGCTTGTGCAACACTTAGCCGTTGTCTCAAAGGGAATACTAGACTAGGGAACATGTGTACACATTTATGTCACACTGGACAATGCTAGGCTACATTTGCTAACTAATTAATATTCAAACAGCCCTTGTCTCACTAGTGCGTGACTTAGCACCGTTGGTTATTATCCTATCTGGGATTACAGCATTCATTAATGTACCTAGCCGTATGACCCAGACGTAACCCTGTCACAGTAGCTTGGGGCAACATATAGGCTTTATTTCATCAAAATCGGCTCACGGAAAAAAAAAAGATACCTTAATTTAAAGTTTTTGGAGTATGCTCAGCTTAGTACAGTGAGTAGAAAAGTCAAAGATGACACTTCATTAGTTGATTTTTCAAAGGCGCTCATATATAACAATAACGAAGCATTGCTGGATCTGCTAGTTTATGTAATAAAATTAAAAGGTTATCAGATGAAAAAGAAACTTATAGGAATTAAATCAGTTTTTATTTGCTGATGTTTTAAAGTGATATACAAAATAAACTTCGAGATAAAAGCCTGGTAATACAGTTTAGGCACAGAAATAAATTATTGAATTGAATAAATTATAATAAACCATATCTAAGGATCATATGTTATTTACATATAAGGATCATGCCATAGACCAGTGTTTCCCAAACTTTTCTATCCTGTAGCACACAAAAAATATCTAAATTTTTTGTGGCACTTTTTTTCAACCTCCAAGAATGAAATCATTTCAGTCTTGAGCTGGACGAAACGCTTTAACGCTTCTTTAATTTATTGAAGCAATTTTTCATTTTATTTGAAAAATCTCATAGCACGCAGTGTGGAAACACTGCCATAGACTATGCCTACACCCAAAAATGGTTAGATCTATTAAGGGAGATGACCGTCGATACTGAAAATACAATGAAAACTGTCTTGGGGACCACCTGTATAAGAGAACCACCTGCCATTTGGACCACTTTTTCCTAGAAACCAAGCCGGCCAGGTGGCCGAGAGGGCTAGGGCATAGGCTTTCTAGTTCTCGAGTCCATCTGGTCGTGGGTTCGAATCCCGCTGTGGGCATAATTGAACCTTATTTTTAAATATTGGCTAGTGTCAACTGTTTATTGTTATAAACCAATAATGTTAAAACCTCAATGAAAATAACAAATTAGATGTTTGTGTTTGTTTTGGGATGCGTACAGATATAACTTGTGTAAAAGGCGCAAAATGACCTAGTAGTTGACGCTAAAAATTCTAATAAACCCAACCATCCTAGAAACCAAAGCCTTATACAGGTTTCGCTTATAGTGCGTGAGCTTGAATCTCCTTTTCTTTGCACCAAATTGGACAATCTCTGGCGAGAGCCGTATAAGGACCCATACAGTTCTTGCATTTGGGTTCGTTAGAGCAATTAATCATATCATGTCCAAATTGACCACATCTACCACAGACACTAGCATTTTTACAGTTTTGTTTTAGATAGACAATAGTAATAAAAATCTTTTAAGGAAAAGATTTTTCATTAAAAGAATTCATTAATCAATTAATAAATTCAAAAGTTTCAAAATTAAGGTGGAGAAATAAAGTTTTAAGTTAATTTTTTTTTTAAAAGACAGCGTTCAATATCACAAGGAGATAAGGGGAAAACAGTAGTCAATTAACTAAAAAGATAAACACCAGGAGTAGATTAAATATACTAAATAAGAAGAAAAAGATACTTCAAAATAATTTTTAAATCAAATCAACAAAAAAGTAAAGAAATTAATATTATACACGTATTATTAATGCAGAAGAAGCAAGAAAGTTAAAAACAAAAAATTTGCTTCCAAATAAAGTTTATAAACAAGTGTAAAAGCACACGAGGAGGATTTATCAGTTATAATCATTATTTGTATGTATAATTAGGCGACATGTTTATTAGCCCAGTTCCTTAGTAATTTTGTAAAAAAAAATTGTTTTTAATTTCAGTATTAAAAATTCATATGAAGTCAAAACATACATGTATTAGTTACCTTAAAAATTAGAAATAAGTGGAAGTTTTATAAATAGATATAATTAAAATGTATGATAATATTACATCAATATAAAGTTGAATATTATACATGACAGGTTAAAATGAATTTTTAAAATGCATACGGTTATAGTTATTTTACAAAGCACTAGGTTTATGCTTTAATAACACAATTACAGTTTTGGCCAAATTTTCCTGTTTTCCACCGAAAATCACCCAAATGTGTAAATTTCCAGTTTCGTGCACAATTTTGGCCAGATTTTCCTGTTTTCCACCGAAATCACCAAGTTTATTTTGACGGAAAATTGTACTCTAAAAAAAAAAAGACCTTCTGACCGCCCTTTATCTCCGGTTATCCCAACATCCATCTCAATAATTTTAAATTAAAATAATTCAGTTTTCATCAATTGCCAATGATATTATTTTATGGATCCAAGATGTTGATGACATTTTGGTAATTTTAAGTAATTAACTACATGTATATGGAAAATGTAGATTTTTTAAAATTTTTTATTATTCAGCAAGTGATAATATTATTAATTATTTGACTCATATCAGTAATTAATATCTACATTGGTATATGTGTATCTACATAGAATATCTACCACAATATAAATGTATGCTAATAAAATGAAGAAAAGGTTGCTCAGGCTGCCAGGTTTCTAAGTCAGTCGGTTGTACAGAGCAGCTAGATCTAGTAGAGAGGCAGATAGTTTCAGGTTTTAGCAACCTCCTTGGAATTGGTGATGTCACCAGCTTATTTGCTGTGAACAAAATGCACTCCCTATTGCCGGCAGTTCATCCCACTCACTCTGCTCCAAGATGTGTTGTTGTAAAGTCAGAGGATGCATATCGCTGCTACTGGTCTGTATTTCGTTGATAGAGCCATGGCCGCCACCAAAGAAATAAAGAGTTACACTCATTCATTGAAATAAGATTACAATAATTTTTAACATATTTCATTAATGAATTTATAAACGTTTCAATAAATATATAAAAACAATTTAGATACTTACATAAATAATAAAATTACTACCTAAATTACTATGTAATATACAATAAGACCACGCTTAACGCAGTTTCAGTATGGTAGTATTGTATTCCCCTGAAATCGCATGCGATATTGGTATTCCCCGAAATCATACATATGATTTCTTAATTTTGTTACTTCCTTACTCACATACAGTCTCGTTGTACATTTGATATTGAATCGCGTCGAGTCGCAACGTCAGAAAGGGAAAAGGAGTGTATATACGTATACAAAGTGGATACAAAAATGAGCCCCCCCCCTTCGTAACCGAAGCAGATATGTCAGTTTTGATTAATCCAATTAATAGGAAGTTGTGGGTAACCGTGTTGTCTAGTCACCTGGTTCTAGGCCAACCCCTTGGTCTCTTACCCACCGGCTTGGAAAATAACAACTGCCTAGGAAGGCCAGTTAGTGGCATCCGTATCACATGGCTATGCCAGTGCAACTGAGATCTCTCAATGCAGAGAAGTAGCAGCACAACACTTAAAGACTCCCTTATTGTGCTGCTGTGCACTCTATCTAGTAGGGTAATACCTGCCACACCTCTCAGAAATCTCATTTCGGCCACTTGTACCCGCGATCGCACTCATGACCATAGGTGAGAATGGGATTCGTTATCATGGATCGCCACAGTTCACATCTGACACAGCTTGTTACACTGAACCGAGCGAGCATCCAGTTCTTTTTCCTGCTGCCTATCACTCGTGAATGCAATCCTGAGATACTTACTTCTCCACCTGTCTCAATGGGGCTCCTCTAACCTGGAGAGCGCAATGAGTAGGCTGTCTTGAAAGGACCAGAATGTTAGTCTTAGCCACACTGATCTTCATCCCAGCTTCTTCACATTGGGCTGCAAACTGGTCCAGTTTATGCTGAAGGTTAGTGCGAGAAGACCCAAGGAGAACAAGGTCGTCAGCAAACAGCAACCTCTCCACCAAACAGTCGCCCACACAAACACGCTCATCGCCTCGGCTGCCCCAGTCTATCCAGTGCATAAAGATAATGAACAAGAGGGGTGACAGTACGCACCCTTGGCAGAGTCCAGCACCCACGGTGAACGGTCTTCACTTAATGCCATTTATCCAGACACACATCTCGGAGCTTTCATACAAAGACATGATAGAACCAGTACCGTAAATGCCCGATTATAAGTCGCCCCCGAATATAAGTCGCACCCCCAAATTTAAGGTAAATTTTGGTACAAAATTTTTTTTCCCCTTAAAATTCAAGCCATGACATCATAATCGATAATGCTAATTACATCACTGAAAAATCAAAACAAACACACTAAATGCAATGTTGAATCTAGTTTATTTACATAAAAAACAAAAAAAGGTATCAAAATCCTTCAAAACTTTCATCCTCACTCTCCCCAAAAAGTTCATTCCACGTCTCTTCCGTCAGCTCCATATCAGTGTCCCAAACTGGACTGTCCTCTTGTTCTTACGCCAGTCTCTGACATTCTTCTCAGATACAGAAAACGCCCTTTCAGCAGCTCTATTCCCATGCACCTCTGCGTACGCAATAATTTTCAGCTTGTAACAAGCTTCGTATGAAGAGCACTTTCATATAAGACCACGATTATCCATTGATATATCCTGCAGATGGTGAAAATAAAATGTAAATTTGAAAGCATAACCTTAAACAGGAAGATTTATTTTTAAATTATCTTATTAAAAATAAAACATATATTAAATTAATGGCAATAATAAAGTTGAATGATAATAGTAAAAGTAGACGTTCATACTTACCAACGAAATCTGGAGAAAAATCGGACAGCGTTTAAGAAGTGAATAGCTTGGAGTAAGTGACCTGGTTTGTGTTAAACTTGAAATGCAACATCGAATCAAAACATGGATGTTTTATATCATATGATAGTTGAAATTAAAATATCAATATTTCGATATTATCGAGGAAAATACAGCGATGTCGTTCCTATTTCGCATTTTTTTTCGGCTGATTTTGTACAATTCTTTGGTTTTTTGTAAAATTCCCTGACCTCTTCCGGTCGCTAATCACCCTGTTATTAAAACTTATAATTAGAAAAATTTTAGGCTAAATTAACCAAGTAATGGGTAAAGCCGTGCGATGCTTAAAACATAGAGAAAAGCTACTCGAGGTTAACGAGAAAACATCGAGGTTAACATCGATGTCAGAGACACCACTATTCTGCATAAATGAATTTATAAAATTAAAAACCCATATGTACATTTCGGAGATCTGTCTCCTTCTTCTCTTCTGTTGTTGTTAATAGCAAATAAAAGAAAGGTCTTCACTTTGAACCCAAACACCCCCACGTCTGCCGATAACAGCCGTTCTCTCCTCCTAGGCGGTGCCCGTCTCATCATAGGCAGTCGTGGCTAAGCTGATAGCTTGGCTGTACTCCCGCTCTGGCTGCGTTCTAGGCCTACTGCGTTCGTTTATTGAGCGCTTAGCGAGCGCTCTCTGCTTGCCCATTCCCGCGCTCGCTCTCTCTCTCCCTTCCCGCCAAAATGTTGGGGACAAAGAGAAAAGATAAATAATATTCTGTAGTCGATAAAACAATAATAAATACATATTAATTTAATAAAATTTAAGTGCTGTGACATATACCATAAGTTAACTTCGTTTGAAGTTCATCTGGATAAAATGCAACTCCGTGGCTGTGTTCGTTAATTTATTCAAAATGGCGGCATGCGAAGCAAAGTCGTGTTTATATCTCCTTCGAAGTTAGTTTCCTCGATATTTTACATAGATAATTAATTTTCTATAGGTGATTACTGTTAAGAATAATAAATTTATCAAATAAATATCTGTTTAAGTGGAATAAAATAACTACTTGTTTGCTATTCAATCAAACATGGCAACAGCTGGTATCGAAACAAACTATATCAACATCGATAGGTAGCCCATCGACAGGTAATTTTTGCTAGGCTCGAGTAAACGTCGCACCCCTGTTTTTTCACTCAAAATTTGGTACAAAATTTTGCGACTTATATTCGAGCATTTACGGTAATTGCCCATCCACTCCATACTCTTGCAACACTTGCCAGAGCTTCTCCCACACTGAGCTGCGCCACACTCAGCTGCTTACGACCAAAGCACAATGCAGCCAAAATAATCACAGCAGTTTTAAACAACTGCCACTCCTCTTCAACAGTACCACGATCTTTGGGTAGTTCTTTGAAACTTGAAGATATGTTATCTGCAAAGGTCTTTCTCACAGCATTATCCTCCAATGCCTCCTATTTGATGCTCCAAGTCTGTCTGGACCTAATATCTTGCTTGGTTGGCATGGATTCAGAGAACCACAAAGTGCAGACAACAAAGTGGTGATCAGTTGATAGTTCTGACCTTCTTCTCACACGAGTATCCAACACTGTTCGGAATAAGTCAGCTAATAAGATTACAAAATCAGTCAGTGAATTCTGATCCATTGCATCCCTATATCAGGTATACTTATGGACATCCCTGTGCTGGAAGAAGGTGTTTGTGATGGAAAGTGCATTGTTACAACAGAGATCCAACAAGCACCTCCAATTAACATTTAAATCAGGGTCATCATTCCTTCTAATCACGCCTTTCCGTGTTTGGCCATCAGCCCCTACGTGTGCAATAAAGTCGCCCACTAGGATGACAAAATCTGCACTCCCTCTGCTGCTAAGAGCAGCATCAACTTCATCTAGAAAGAGTGGGTACTCTGTGACTGCATTCGGAGCATATACAACGAATAGAGAGAGAGAGAGAGAGAGAGAGAGAGACCGTTTCCCTATCTGAAGTCTCAGGAGACACAGTCTTCCAGCTAAGGGGGTCAAATCTGCAACAAAATCTGCCAGCCAGGGATTTGTGAGTATCCCCACTGTCACCTGGGCAGTCATGTTAGGGTCAACACCTGAGTAGAAGAGCATCCATCCATCCTCCTTCTAAGTCCACAGTTCCAGAACCCGGACATCTCGTAGAGGTAATACCTATGATATCCAGTCGATATCGTTTGGCTTCCTTCACCAACTCGGATTCCTTTCGTGTCATGGGGAATACGTTCCAAGTGCCGATTGACACCACCCGATCCTGTTGTCGCTTTATCCGTTTCTCCTCCTGGGTAAAGGCATATGCTGCCCCCGACTGTTTCCCCAAGCGCATATTGAGTGGACTGGTGGGGCTTCTCAGAGGTATTGCTCCAAGATAACACCCCAAGGGGCCAGGACACTGTCGACTATTTTTCGAACGAGAGCTTCTGCCTAATTCCCGAACGCGGGTGACTTTATCCTGCACCACACATGATGCAGTATGAATTCTCTCATTCGTTGACATCATGAGATATATGTTTGTTTGGATACTCTTCATCTCACTTTTCAACCATGACCTTTCTGGTAAGGGTGACCCTAAAGTAGCAGTGCTACAACCAGCATAGTTCAGAGAATCCAAGCACCAAAACCACTAACCTACGGTAAAGGGGCATCCACTCAGTCATATGTTGAATTTATTAGTTACCTCCCTATGCACTTCACAGAGACATTTGAATGCTCCACATGCAAATCAAGAAATTACCAAAATTATCTTAATAAAGTATTCACTTTCATGAGGAAAAGCAAATAAAAGGCATGTGCCAGCATACAAGAGATAGAACAATTCCAGCATGGCAAGATATACTGTTCCTAAAATGGTCAACATGGTCTTCTGGCTTGGATTGTGATTATTAGTGATCCGTTCATCGGATTTTGGAATCTTTTGCTTGTTTTGTTCGGAATTCCATGCTGAACAAGTCTTCAATTGGAATTTTTCGTGTATCTGTTACGATTTTTAAGATAGGATTTGAATGTGTCCTAATTTGTGTATTTGGGATGATGAAAAGTGCACCATGGGATAGGTCACTCAAAACTTACTAATCATTTGATTCATCAAAATTGACATGTCTGTTTCAGTTACGAAAATATAGGGGGGGGGGGGGCTCATTTTTATATCCACCCTGTATATATTATATCGGTTTCCTACCCTGATGGATCGTTTGTTAATTCTTTGAGAAAATTTTCCGATTACTTATTTAAAAAAAAACGAATATGATTTCACTAGGGGAAAAGAATAACAGACAAAAACTTAATTGACTTTATTTGAGTGATGATTTGTGTTGAACAAAAATGTTTATTTGGTGAATTCAATAATACAATATGAATTTAATTACTCTGAAAAACAAAACAATGCACTTGCCTGCTCTGCTAGATTGTTACCAGTCGACATCGGTTGCTGCGGCAACAGTTAAAAAATAAATAAAAAAATTTTTGAATGGAAGGAACACGCTGAGAGATTGAAAGGGACGACGAGCCCTAGAGGTCAAGAGAGAGACATTCTGTAGAACCTCTTGGTGGCTGCAACTTCAGTAAATGGTTGAGGCAATGAACCACTTTTGAGCTGCCTCCTCCGTAGAACTCGACACATTGATTGTGTTTAAATTTTCTATTAATTGTTAAAATAATAAGAAGGACTTTGATACCGTTTGTTCTCCTCGAACAATTCATAAGCCTAACTATTGTTCGTGACATAGTCCATTGAAAATAATTAATTGAATACTTGAAAGTTAAGCATTTACCTTCGCTAGGAGAAACGATTCTTACCCCAGAAAGAAGACTCACCAATTCAAAGGAGTTATGGGGATTGGCAAGGACCGTTTTACCTGGGTTGTCGGGACACGTGGGGTTTGCCTTACTAATAGTCTTTTCCCTGAATGTCTGATTAGTGTTGCATAACTCAGTCTATCCTAAAGGGTAGTCTTTACTTACTTACTTACATACTTTTAAACCCACTTATCCGTTAGGGTCGTGGTGGCAACAGCCCTATGAATTGTACATGTCCTCCATGGTAATACCCAAGCAACTCGAATCCAGATTTTCCATGTAGTCCAGCTACCTGGTTCTAGGCCGATCCGTTGGTCTATTACTCACCGGCTTGGAAAATAACTGCTAGGAAGACCAGTGTGTGGCATCTGTATCACGTGGCCATACCAGCACAACTGAGATCTCGCAATGTGGAGAAGCAGCGGCTCTGAACACCTAAAGACTCCCTTATTGTGCTGCTGTGCAATCTATCTAGTAGGGTAACACCTGCCACACCTCTCAGAAATCTCATTTCGGCCGCTTGTACCCACGATCGCACTCTTTCGGTCATTACCCAAAACTCATGACCATAGGTGAGAATGGGGACAAAGACAGATTTGAAAATGGAGAGCTTGGCTTTGCTTCCCAGCTCACGTTTCAGTACTACGGATTGCCACAGTTTACGTCTGACAGCTTGCTGCACCGATCCGAGCATCTAATTTTTTATCCTGTCGCCCATCACTCGTGAATGCAATCCTAAGATACTTAACTTCTCCACCTGCCTCAATGGAACTCCTCTAACCTGGAGAGCGCACTGGGAAGGCTGTCTTGAGAGTACCAGGACCTCAGTCTTAGCCACACAGATCTTCATCCCAGCCTCTTCCCATTTGGCTGCAAACCGGTCTAGTGCATGCTGAAGGTTGGTGCGAGAAAACCCAAGGAAGACAAGAACGTCAGCAAAGATCAACCTCTCCACCAAGCAGTCGCCCACACAAACACGCTCATCGCCTCGGCTGCCCCTGTCTGTCCAGTCCATAAAGATAATGAACAAGAGGGGCGACAGTATCCACCCTTGGCGGAGTCCAACATCATGGTGAACGGTCTTGACTTAATGCCATTTATTCGGACACACATCTCAGAGCTTTCATAAAGAGACATGATAGAACCAGTAAATGCTCTCCACTCTATACTCTTGCAACACTTGCCAGAGCTTCTCCCGAGGAAGTCTGTCATATGCTTTTTCGAGGTTCACAAAGCAAGTGTAGACATCTTTTGCTTACTTCCAGGATTTCTCAAAAATATGCCTTAGAGCAAAGATGTGATCCGTCGTGCTTTGGCCATGTTGGAAACCACACTTCTTCCCCTGACAGTTTGAAGTCAACTAATTCCCAACTTCTCTTCTCCAGACATTTAGCGCACACTTTCTCAGTAATGCCAAGCAAAGAGATACCTAGTTAGTTCTTGCAATCTTTCTGATCTCCCTTTTTGAAGATGGGGATCAAAATTCCTGTCTGCCATTGCTTAGGGGCCTAGCCAGATCCAAGCAATTTGACACACCCGAGTCAGGCAAAATTTGGATACCATCCTGATTTAAGGCCTTTAACATCTCAGACCAGATTTCATCCTCATTTGGAGCTTTGCCAGTTTTCAGGGTAGTCTTTAGCAAAATTAATTCGGTAATGAACTGTTTGCACCTCCTGCCCCTTTGATACTCCAATTACTAAGATGGAACTGAATCGTGAACCATTGTAATCTTCGAAAGACTTGAACAAGTAATGTAGCTTATACAGGGTGTATCTGAATGGTCTGTACAAACTCACAACATGGGTTCCTTGTAGGCAGAGATGCTATATATGTCCCATGAACAAAGTGTCACAAACACTTCCTTCTGGAGATACAACCATGTGACATTGTCCTACAATTGCACCAGCTCACAACATTGGGGATGGATACAATTGTCACATCAAATCCATACAGCATTACAAACTAGGTTTATTTCTGGCTTTAACAGAACAGTCCAGACATTCTAAAGTACAAGCTGGAAATAACCACCAAAGAATACGCATCCATGGTTGCACGTTCTTTCATGACAAACGGGCATTAATGCAAATGATGCAAATGAAACCTTCGACCTGGTAGTTACTTATCAGTTCTCCCCTCAACAAACAGTAGATCTTCCCACAGGCAATGTAGTTGGCGCAGTGTTGCCAACTTGGGGATTTTCCCACTAAATTTGGTGGGAAAAATTCTTCTTAGTGGGAAAATGGGGGCAAAAATATTTTAGTGGGATATTTAGGGAGAAATAAATTTATTTAGTGGAATTTTAGTGGGTTTTCTCAACACTGAAATCGAGCCACCAGATTAAAGTGCTGTATTAACGAAGAATTAATTAACAGGTACAAAATACCCCTGACTAAAACCCCCTCCTCCCAATAAAACCCCTCCCAGAGATATGGATTCGGACTTATTCGGATAATTAAATTTATTGATAGGAAGTTGATTCTTATAAACTAGAAAAGTTTTTGATGTTATAATTTATAATGGGTTATTAAGAAATAACGTCCATATTTAATATCCAATCCTATTCTTATTTAGTTTTGTTTTTATTAAATTTTAATTTTACGATTTTCCCCATTAAAAGGAGACTACCCACATTTAAATTTAAAATTAAACAAAGTTTCAAAGAGTAAATAAAGAATGGTCTATGGGGATATTTACATGCCAAACCACAGACGTTTAAATTATTGATTGAAATAGGAAAGGGATCCAGGCTGTGGAATTTTCTTTCCTATTTTCATCAGTTCTTAAAATCTGTTTTTTATAATTTGAAAAATGTATGACCTGGATCTATACAATTAAAAAACTTAAAATTCCGATTCGTTATCGTATGATTCTTCAAAAAGTTTCTTAATACAGTACAGATGGCGGTTTATTAAAAAAAATAATAAAAGGTCATTTCATTTTGAAAAAGGCAAAAATACAGTTACAGTAGTTTACATGAATTTTTATTGTATGTTCATTTTTCGAAATTATTACAGTATATATTATATATTCATGCATTAAGTACTGTAATAAATATTCATTTGAACTTTAAAAAACGTTCTTGGACAATTTCAGGAGATATGGCGTCGCCATCTTCTTTTTCACTTTTACATCAGCTTTTGGAGATGAAAAAAATGTGGAAAAAAGGGAATTAATGTACTGTATCTTGTATATACTACATGATGCACAGTAATATGCGGTTCCCGTAATATGCAAGTATTATATGCTAATTTCGTTTGAAATTCTTTTGAAATCACCCCCCCCCCCTGAAATTATTA
>JAHWFO010104177.1:973082-992491 GCA_023313115.1 Rhysida immarginata | reverse complement strand
AACTTCGATCTAACAAATTTCAAACGAAATTAGCATATAATACTTAATATACTTGCATATTACAGTATCATGTAGTATATACAATATACAGTACATTAATTCCCTTTTTTCTCATTTTTTTCATCTCCAAAAGCTAATGCCAAAAGTAGTTCTCAAAAACTAGATGGCAATGCCATAAAAACGTTTGAACTTACAAGAACGTTTTTAAACTTCAAATGAATATTTATTACAGTACTGTAATAATTTCGAAAAATGAACTTACAATAAAAATTTATGTAAAATATTGTAACTGTATTTTTGCCTTTTTCAAAATGAAATGATATTATTGACCTAAATTTGATACTTTCCAGATATCAAATTTGATCAGTACCTTTGAAGAAAGTCAAAGTGCATGATTAATTTTCATTGAGTTCCTTAAAAGGTACTGATACCGGTGTAACAGGGCAGAATAACCCCCCCGTGTAATCTGCACCCCGGGGTCTATCTACACTAGTGTATTTTAACCCCCCTACTTCCGGATTGGCGTCGTACCAACCCCCTCTAAACTACCCACCACCCCCGTCGGCTACTTGACCATATACGCATAGATAATGAAAGCAGTGGGGGTTGATAATAGGAAAATTTTGCGAGGATCAGAGTTTTCTATACTTTAGCACAAAAAGCTTTTGATACTTAAATGATAAAATTTAAATTTGTAATTGAACTGAGAAATTGTAAAAAAATAAAATTCGCCTTTTGATTAAATATATGAAATTAGTAAAATCGTATTTTCATTGTTTGAACAAAAACGCATGATTTTAGGATTTGTTTTTTAAATAATGAGCGATGATTTTAAAGTAGGCTATTGATATTCATATTAAAATGATATACGCGTTTTTTATATTAAAATATGAAATCTTTTACCGGATAAATTTATGATTAAATTTGGTGCACATTTTTTTTTTTTAATTAAGTTGCATAATTTTAATTAAACTGCAATTTATGTGCGGAAAAAGAAATGAGTAAAAGAAAAAAAGTGCATGATTTGATCAACGGAAATATTTGAATAAAAATAAAGTATACGCAATACGCAAAAGTAAATATTACAACGTGGAAATCCATCATTTCTTTATGCATTACGTGTTTACTTCTAATATGTATTTTACGTTATTTCACTGCTGAAACAATATTTTATTTGTACTACCACTTCCCCCTCCAGCTACTTAAGTTTCCCTTCTTATCCACCAAATTGATAAAAGGATTAAATTACAATGATATTTTAAAGCTTTGAAATTAGAAGATAAAAAAAAAAACCTACAAAAATTTTGTACATGTACTAAAATATATTCAAAAACAAAACAATTTACAGATAAATTCTATAAAAAATACAAATGAAATTTTCAAAAAAAAAAAATATTCAAAAACAAAATAATTTACAAATAAAATACACAAGTTCAATGAAATATAAAAGCTTTTAATCCTTTTATCAGTTTGGGGAAAAAGAAAGGGGAGGCTGGAGGGGGAAGTGGCTATATGGTTAAGCCCCATTTGGTCGCCTCCCATTTGGTCGCCTCCCATTTCGTCGCCCTCCCATTTGGTCGCCTCCCATTTGATCGCCTGTATACCATCGATGGGTACAGGAATACCATCGATGGGTACAGGAATACCATCGATGGTTCTTTTAATTTCTTTATCTCAATAAAATAGCATAAAATCACATAGATAAAGCTTAGACTACAACAGACATTTCATTACTGATAAGACCAAAAATTAATAAATTAATTTTAAATTTAAATATAATTTAAATGTATAAGAGACCCTAGTTAAAATTAATGATTTATATTAAAAAAAACTAATTGCACCATACAATTGAATACAGTACAAAGGAAAGAAACTGGATATGTTTCCATAATCCTACAACTGTCAAATTATTTTATCAAGTTACAATATTGACTTTTAAAAAAGGTGTATTTATTTCATTTACATCATGTTACAATCCTATTTTATCATGTTACATTTCATAAATTAGTTTGGATTACCTCCAGCACCCAAAAGAAAAAGCTCATTTTCTTCCGTTTCTTGCATATTTTTAATGACCTGTATTAGTTTATAAAGATTCGGATGAGCAGAGCTGACATTGCTGTTGAGAGCATGGTGCCAGCCTTCCAAGTGGTTGTTCGTTACAAATTAAAAGTTCAGTTACATGCATTTTTACACCAAAATTCAATTTAATTTTGGAACATTTGCCCCATAATCAAGCAACAGAAAGCAACTTCGACAAAAGCAACTGCCTCAACTTCATCGAGGCAGTTTGGAAGTTTATAGCCCTACATTGATTTGGAAAGCTTTCTCGCTTGCACATCGACAAAAAAACACAACAGTACATCAATTTTCTTAATAAAAAGACAAGTAATCTTTATTCAGTTTAATATCTTCACTACAGGCTTTGGTTCGAGGCAGTTTGGAAGTAGGCCTATTTAGAAGTATCGATGTTTGGGAGAAGTTATTATCGATGTTGTGATTATCGACGATCGGCGACGAAATGGGAGGCGATCAAATGGGTCAGGTCAAACGTCCAAATGGGAGGCGACCAAATGGCGCTGAAATGGCGACGAAATGGGAGGCGACCAAATGGGGCTTCACCGGCTATATCAACTCTTTGGACCTAAAAATGAAATGAACTCTACCCCCTGTCCTCCCCTCCAACCGCCTTCATATTTTAGATATTTTTTGTAAGTGACCAGCATATTTTTTTCTTTGCAGCCAACTCATCCGAAACGGCAAATAGCAGAACCGAATAAAAATTATAAATAATACATACATGAAAAGTACCTTAAATTGTGCCTTGACGTATATTTTATGTCAAGTGGTTAAGCCTTTTTTAAGATATTAATAATTTTCTAAAAATGAAGAAGTAGCTATAGGGTTCATTCTCACCATCACAAGGTTAAGAGAATTAAAACGTAATGACTATGTTAAAACCTTGAAGTTAGAAGATATAAAAAATTACAAGTAAAATGTATTCAAAAATGTAAATAAATTATAGAAAAAGTACATACAAAAATAAAATAATTTAAAGATAAAAATCTACAAAATATACAATGAAATTTTAACAACCAAAATCATAATATATAATAAAATTCAAATAATTTAAAAACTTATTCTTCATCATCACTTTCTTCGAATCTTCTTCTCGACCGAATGAAATTATAACACTTTCTACAGCATCATCCATTAATCCTGAAATTGCCCAAAAGTTATTTCCATCTTTGTAACCATGCTGGCATATATTTGCCCAAGCTTTCAGATAACTCCTCTATATTAATGCTTTAGTTGATATTTGATTTTCCCAAGGTTTCCGATTTACATAACTCCTCTATATCCGGAGGAGTTGGCTACAAAAAACTGGTCACATACTTGCAGAGGGAATTTTTTTTTTCAAAATTTCAACATATCTTTTCGAATCATGAGTTTTTAAGTCGATTTCAGCAAGCAAAAAAGAAAAAAAAATCGAGTTTCTGAAACAAATACACAGGCCTTCACTCTTAGAGAGTGGTAGACCAATAAAGACATCATAAAATAAATTCCCAATAATGTAACTTCAACAATAGCTTTACATTATCAAAATTTATTATTAAATATAACGAACATCTCTGAAAAATTTAAACCATCATTTAAATTCGAAACAATGACGAACCAATCGAAATGATCGCTGGATCTGAACTTTATTTTATTGCAAATATCTTATTTTCTGAACTTATTATTGCAAGTATTTTTTGTATTTTGATGAAGAATTTGTTGAAACATGTTACATAACAGCACAAGAAATCTCTTGAAGAAAATAAATAAATTAATACTTTCATTCTTATTTTCTTATGTGGTCTAGCCCTTACGTTAACCCCGCTCTTTTGTTGGCGTTTGATGATGATAAAAATTAAATATCCATTATCCGAATTCATCTCTTTAGTTATATTTGCGAAGAAGCGAAGAAATAGTAATTTTATAGATCATCAAATTAGATCCTTCTGTTTTTTACGGGTTTTTTGTATTACACACTTTTTAATGGGGTTTTGCTTTCTTCCTTTCATATTAAAGATTATCTTATCACTCTCTGTCAATCAGTTTAACTTTTTTTTTTTTTGAATGAAGAATTCCCTTGCTGTAATATGTAAAGGTGCAATAAAGAAGACCCCCCTCTCTCTCTCTCACGTTTTTTAAAAAATTGCACAATTTAAAATAAATATCTTAATGATGTATTCAATTAAAAATGAGATATTCAAAGTTTTTTTTTGATTGTATAATAATTTCTAATAATGTCTAATTAACGAATTAATCAGGAGTTTATGACTCTTGCTTAATTAAAATTTAAAAAAAAATGTGCACCAAATTTAATCATAAATTTATCCGGTAATAGGTTTCATATTTTTATATAAAAAACGCGTATATCATTTTAATACGAATATCAATAGCCTACTTTAAAATCATCGCTCATTATTTAAAAAACAAATCCTAAATTCATGCGTTTTTGTTCAAATAATGAAAATACGATTTTACTAATTTCATATATTTAATCAAAAGGCGAATTTTATTTTTTTACAATTTCTCAGTTCAATTACTAATTTAAATTTTATCATTTAAGTATCAAAAGCTTTTTGTGCTAAAGTATAGAAAACTCTGATCCTCGCAAATTTTTCCTATTATCAACCCCCACCGCTTTCATTACCTATGCGTATTTGGTCAAGTAGCCGACGGGGGTGGTGGGTAGTTTAGAGGGGGTTGGCACGACGCCAATCCGGAAGTAAGGGCGTTAAAACACACTAGTGCAGATTGACCCCAGGGTCGATTTACACGGGGGGTTATTCTGCCCTGTTACACCGGATCTCTTGGACTCACTAGGAACTTTATAGTGTTATTCAGTTTTGCCCCCCCCATGTAAACTCCTGCATGCGATGCTTATTTATCCTTTGGAACTTCGCTCCATTCTAGCGCCCTTTGAAAACGATTAAAGTAATCTGATACTCATTCATAATAAATGGAGGTGTAGCAACTTGATGAGTTTTTTTCTACCACCTGACCTATTTGTTCCGTCGATGTACTCGCCAATGTTTGCAACACGGTTGTCAACGTCGTGGTGAGTACTTCCATGAATTCTGCGGTGACTCCTGTCTTCATCGCTATTGCCAACTAACGACTACACTTTTTGAAGCAATTTCACATCGATTCCACACTGTGAACACTCACCTGGAACTCAAGACTCCTTGGAAATAATTCTGAAATTCGTTGTCTTCTACTTTAGGTAGGTTTAATTTATTTTGTTGCTACAGTTAAGGTGTCAATAACATAGCGATAAGCCAGATAAGCCTATCTAGGGATTCCTTTGGCCTAGGCTTACGGCGATGTTTTTTTCTTATTATTTATTTTTTATTAACCTATCTCACTTCTGACACCAAATGTTAGGGTTCTCCTTATGCAAGGCTGTACAAGCCTATATTCTTATTGCTATCGCTATGTTATATCAGTCTTACCTGTTTAAGTATTCCTTCTAATATTGGGACTGACTCCTGCAGAATGTGTCCATATCATTGCTGGCTGTGTAACACAAATCTTGGGACTGCCAAAGGGAATCTCCCAACGTCGCCAGATGGCGCTTACATCTGTGACTGGAGCGGCGTTGCTGCCACAGTCTATTCAGTCACAACACGAGGGGCGTTTAATAGTGATGAGACCATTAGTTCAATTTCAATGACATTTTAATCAGTTAATCTCAGAAAGAGTCTATCAAATTGTGATGGGACATGTGTAATATTTCGTTAAATATTTCACATGACCTGCCACTACAGATATGCCGTTTATTAGGCATATCTGTGTTGTGTAGTTTTATCAGAAATAAGGGGTAACGGGAGGAAAATTAGAACAAGAAAACAGAAATCAGAGAATTTATTTGTTAGTTAGGAGGGGGAGTTTTATGTAATGCGTTAGGGTAGAAGTTTAGGAGCTAGGAAAACGGGAACAGAATATGAATTTTTAGTAATTAGTAATTTTTAGTAATTGCAGAATTATCAATTGTTCTGTTTTATTATTTTTTTGAGACTTGGAGTGCGAAATGACTCGGCAAAATTTAGAATAAGATAATAGAATATTAAGAAATAAAACTCTCTCAGACTCGATACGCCAGAAACTAAGTTGGAGAAAGTAGGCTTAGTGTGCCTTTAGTTATGGGATTAAGGGAACTGGAGCAGAGAACAATAACGAAGAAGGTGGGAGCGGGGTTGCCTAGGCAATGAACCCCAGTAAAGTTCTAGGAACCTGAACACCTAGAGCCAATGAGAAATAAGGAAAATGCTGAAACAGTGAAAGTGAAAAAGAATTTTTTTTAAGAGAGACAGAGAAGGAACAGCGACAGAGAGAGTTGCGAATAAGTTTAAGTAGTGAAACATCGGAGAATTGGGAAAGATGGTCCAACAGTGAGACTTGTGTTTTTGAAAGAACGAAAGAAAAATTCAACAGTTAAAAGAGAGTTTTTAGCGCACACAGTGTAAACAGTTGGTGAAATGTTTTATTGACGATAGTTAAAGACGAACTAAGCTCAAAGCAAGTGTAAGATGAGATATTCGAGGCAAACAAGAAGAAACGAATGGAAGATAGAGATCAAGAGCACCTGAGGGAGAGTGATCCAGGAGAAAAGAAACGACAGGAATCACGAGAGGTATCAGACGACGGCCGGAATGAAGAATAGCAGCGTACGACGGAGCAGCAGCTATAAACAACTCGACTTTGCAACAGGTGACGACCTGTGCTAGTCTCCTCGGCGTGGACCCCTTTGCAGCCGGGCTGGAGGAGAGAGGATGGAGAGATAGCAGACCAAGCAGTTAATATGTCGCAGAGCACTCCAACAAGCATATATACAAAGAGAAAGGCAATGGAGGCTCCAAGTGCCGATGGCTGTGATCGACAAACTCCCATCAGTTTGCATCATCAGAGGTACCAGGTTTGTGATACAGATAAGTACTATGTTTAAACAGGCCTGCGCATATAGTGAATGTTAATTGAAGTGTTCAGTATGGTAAGAGTGAGGTATTAGGTGAACGTTAGACTATAGAACATTGTTAGGATTATTGGGAGAATAGGGAGGAACTATAAATCATGAGAGAGTGTCATAATTAATATTATACTTTTGTTCAATTGGCATATAATTTTGTTTGGTAACTTTGATCATTATCAACAGATAGATTTGAAATTTTTAATTTGAACTATATTCTTTTGTATTGCAAAAGGAAAAAGAGAATTTTTTTTTTATTATTTCTTGTTTTTTTTTTTTATTTTTTGCAGGTGCATCAATTTAGTATCTAAAATATAATTTAAAAAAAAGGAATTTTTTGTCATAATAGGTTGATTTAAGTATAGATGGCAGCGCCTACGCTTTATGTATCTGAGGCTATGACGCTATGTCGAAATGAGGAGAAAATCTCGGCAATGTTAATAATACTGTATAAGAACATGCATGTAAATTGTTCAGTTCCACAGTGTTCGAACAACAATGTTAAAAACAAATATCTCAAGTTTCATGGATTTTCTACAGATCGAAAAATTCAGTGAGATTAAATAAGATGTCGTAGCCTAGCCCAATATTTAGTATCGTCACTTTCGTAAATCGTAATTCATTATAAAATTTGCTCACTGTTAGTCAATTTTGTACTTGTTTATTTCCGTCAGTTTTCGCTCCTATTAAATGAAGCTTTTCTTTCAAGTCTTTAACTTTCATCTTCACTAAACTTTTGTAAATAAACTAGAACAAAATTCATAAACCGTAGGGGATGCCATCTGGCGGATATATTTGGCATTTAAATCAACCCATTATATCCTTAATTTGAAACTTTTGAATAAATATTTTAATGTTAAATATCAATAAACTTTGTTGGGTCATTAGTAAACCAAGAGTTAAGAGGGAGATTTGGGTGTTTTTATTTAGTCGATCATTAATTTTGGCCTTAAAAAAAAGGGGGGGTGCACATTATATCCCAGTAGCTCATAGCCCAAGGTGAGGTATAAATTTAGTAGTAACTGTTGTAAGAGAAAAGTAAAAAATCCACTATACGATCACTTAAGTAGATAGCTAGTAATTCTTTTATAGTAATAATATCGAAAGAACGTAACGAGGAGTCCGACTCACTAAAGTATAAAGAGTAGAGTTCACACATTTCTTTTTCGTTTAGTCACAAAATATCAAAAACAGAATTTGAGAAACGTTAAACTGTTCTCAGTTAGTGCTTCTCATCGCTGTTCAGTTGGTATTGAAAAAATGTTATTTATTCTTAGGTTAATAATGAGGTTCTGGAGTTTCCTGATAAAACTCTGTATCAGCCAATTTTTTTTTTTAACTGACATATAGAATATTAAAACGAATGCTATGTGAAGGTTTTGTTTGTATCTTTATTTTTATTAGTTAACCTTTTCCATAAGTTAGGCGTACTTTATCCAAAATTTAAATGTCATCCCAATTGGGATGATTATATACAGAACCTCAAGCCCAATTATAATAGGGTTGGTAGAGAACATCATGCTGAACCAAATTCACATAGGAAAGCTTCACCATATTCACATAGGAGGTCGGCACCAGGGGCTTCCTTGTTAAGGCTTATGATGTTGTACAGAGAACACTAACGCTTAGTTGGTGGATATACGCCTCGTGTACAGATTAACGGTAATGGAAGAGCCGCTGTACAAATGTATTGGGAAAGAATACCAATCAGACATGCATCATATCACTGAATATTTTGCAGTTCATGGTGCATAGTTTTGTTGATAGATGTGTGTTTATCTCAGATGTTATCTTGTGCTTTCTGGCCATAATCTGCGTCAAACACCTTCTGTCTGTATCAGTGAGGTTCGACTTTTGACCAAGCACAACAGCACAATCTGCATGAACATGGAACTTTGAGGGGTAGCATGCATGATTTGAACACCACTTGTGAAACCGTATGTTGTGTATGCAGTTGTTGTACTATCAAGTTTCTGTATTTTACATAGTCTTGTTAATAATTTTTAAGCTACACTTGAGCATCACTTCATTTATGAAGTGTAATTGAATTTTGAATTGAGGATTATCGTTTTAAAACGGACAGAATTTAACGTAATCGGCAACATTCAAAACGTCAGGAGGCCAACACATTATGTCATGATTTCAGTTCAGGTATTGCTGCCAAAGCAGCCACAGCTTTCCTGCTCAATTTGATGATAACTTATGGTGAGTGACCTTTCATTTACTTAAAATTCTGTGATTCAAGACCCCAGTGTTTTCTTTCATGCCAGCTGCAACTACTGATAAAATGTGTGATCTTGTTGAGAGTGAACAGCCTCACCCGTGTGTTGAGCGTGCTACAATCTTCGGCTAGGTACCATGAGAAACTGTTCAGTGCAAGTATTTTGCTTGAACGACCAGAAGATTTTTTAGTAACTTTATGCCAAAACGTCTGTTGTAGTAATTTTTAAGGTTGAGGACTAATTCCATGGCTGGGAGCAATGAAGCTTCAGTGTTAAACGTGTTGTTGGTTCCTTCCATGAGCATTGTGCACGCTGGCGAGTTGCGCGTTGTGTAGAGGGGGTGTTAACTTGCTTGTGGCTGCGTGCGCTTGATTAGCAATGCCCTCAGCGTTTTAATGAAAGCAGTGAAACCGCGTGAGAGGCACCAGTCATATTTAATTTCATATTAAAAGCGTTGGTGAACTGCACATGGGTCACCTGTGTGGGGGTTTCGGTGATTCTCCTCAGCCTGTTCCAGCTGTAAGCGCAGATGGAAAAGGATCACGTGACATTCTCCAACGTTAAGTTATGGCTATTAGCTTTTGTGCCTTTGTGCAGCGCACATAGTCTGGTTGCTGCCTTAGCTTTGTCCATTGATTCTCCGAGTGCACCCGGTGTTTCGTTTATACCAAGCTCTGCATTCAGGAGCCGCTGCACATAACCCTACTGCCCCAGCCGCTGATGAAACATTTCGTTTCTTATTGTTAATTTGTAAGGACATCATGAGTCCATTAGGAATTAATTAACTGCTGCTGGTACTTCGAGCATGTCTGAGGGGCCCCTCTGATTGAACTTAGCATTGTGTAACTTGATGTTGTTTAATGATTTTTGATACAAGTATTCTTTTAATAGTGTTTGTAATAAAGAGTTTGCTGAGTCAATGATTCTATGCCATTAATATCAGTTCCGAACCTTTAATAATTCCACTGCCCTACAGCAGTGGCTAAGGTTGCATATGTTAGTAGGGGGCGGGGCATGTATTACTACACCCTTCAGGCTAGTGGAGGCTGCATTATGGTTTGAGGTATGTTTTCCTGGTGGGACATAAATATAGATAGATCTATATCTGTGTGGAAGTACGATAAATGGGCAGAGATTTATATTCAATATAACTTGTTGAACACAATTAGATATACAAATAACAATAAAGTAGACAGTATAAGCTAATTTTAATAGTAGATTGTATTTAAAACAAATAAAATAATTTTACTTGTTCAAATGGTAATTTGCGTTAAGCCTAACCAGAGAGAGGGGATTAAAAACAACCAGGAAATAAAACGCAAAAAGGTGGGGAGAGTGAACTGTGATAAGAAGGGAAGAGAGAATAGAACAAAGGGGAAGACTGAAATTCGGGGAATCGGAGAGTTCAAGGTAAAAGATCATTTGCATAATAAGACAAAGAAATTGAAAAAAAAATTAGTAAGAACAAGGAGAAACGAGAGTTGATCGAGAAGGAGACAAGGAGAAACGAGAGTTGATCGAGAAGGAGACAAGGAGAAACGAGAGTTGATCGAGAAATATCGTAGAGGACGGTTGGTGCCAAGTGCTCTCTTGCTACGATAATGCCAACCACAGATGAGTGAAGCTCGCCGAGCCAAGCTGAGTCGATGATATCGCAGTAACCAGCTCCAGTATCGGTGGTCGAGGTGTTCTAGTGGCTACCATGATAGAACCTAGCCAGTGGCGCTGACAGATGCGAGGCCTGAGCGGACACCACAGCAGGGAGGAGCAGTGCGAACTCAGGTAAACTGAACTGTACGGAGCGTAAACGCTATTACTCAGTGGGGTGGGACGGGACGAGAAGAAGGTACTTGGGGCGTAAGCAAGGTAGATTCTTGAGTCCTGAGCCGATAATAGTGGTCAGTACACGGGGACAGTTTAAGTGGTTCCATGAGCCAACGACGACGAAGTGGCGACGTAGCAACAGCGGGAACGATGACAGTCGGAGAACAACGCCAGGCGGTAGCAGTATTGTGTGAAACACAACGAGATAAGGTACTGTAGTTAAATTTTATTGGGCCCACGCGTGTGTAATTGTATCTGATATAGCAGTGGTGAAAGAAATATACCGAGAACAGTAAATTGGACAGTTAAAATTCAGTCATTACGCAAGGGAACTTTAATTTGAATGAAGGAACATTCTAATTAGTAAGCTGATTGAAGTAATGAATTACATAATTTTGGTCGCAATTTGCCAATATTTACTAAATTATATTGATTAAGATTGGTTTTATATCATGCAATAAGAAATTTCCGTAATACTAAGCTCTATTTACTCATTCTGACAGTTGATTAGCTAGCTCATTGTACATTACCTTGAGTTTCAATAAATATATTTGAGTTTCAAATAATGTTTATAATTTAATTATAGTCAAACAGTAATTTGTCAGCTATAAAAAAGGGGAGTTAGAACTAGTTATTTAGCCAGCTAAGGGTAGAATTTAATCATTATACGCTATACGATCACGGGAAGGAAATTGGGATTAAGCAATTACTGGGTAATTGGAACAGAGTCAAGTTAATTCAATTAACGACAAATCTGCTAGGGTTTTAAGGATTAAGTGTTGGGATATATACAGGATGATTCAGAAAGGTAGGTCAAGAATGAAATACCATATACAGTTTATAGCGGGGAACAATATTTTTCCCATAAATATGGGTCCGGAAATGCATCCTTACAGAGATAATGCAACTTGTATGAGGTAGGAATGGATGTGCGTTACCCGGACGGCAGTGGTAGGGTCCATGTAAATTAGATCTAAACATGTAAATTTTCGTGTTCTCCCTCATCTAAAGAGAGGAAACGAAATATGGAACTCCATTGTCGTACAATGGAACGCTTGACTAATGCGGAGCTGGCGGACATGCATCTCGTCTACGGCAAGGCACAGGGTAATGCTACTGAAGCGGAAAGGATTTTACCAACAGCAGAAAAATATCAGTGATTCTTCGGACATCTTCACCAGAGTTCGCGAGAATCACGTCCGTAGAATAAACACCTGCATCGAGGCTCAGGGTCGGCATTTTGAACACCTACTGTAATGTCATTCCTACCTCATACAAGTTGCATTATCTCTGTAAGGATGCATTTCCGGACCCATGTTTATAGGAAAAATATTGTTCCCTGTTACAAACTGTACACGATATTTCATTCTTGACCTACTTTTCTGAATCACCCTGTTTATTGTGAAATTAAAATATCTTAGATTTCTAAGCCATCGTAATAAAGATAAGTTTCAGCCATCGTAATAGAGTTTAAGATAGCAGAGTAAATAATTAGCTACCCCATGAGAGTTCAGAACTAAGACATTTCCTCACTAGATTTATCGGGAATTTTAAGTAGGTAACCATGCGCTAGTGATTTTGGGTGGCCTGTAATTACAACTGACAAGTTCACGTACGAGAACTGTCACAATAGTGCTACGTGACCAGGCGCATTTTTGTTACGCTGGGCATCAACTGCTGGTGTTTCGGAAGGCAAGTTCGCCATTACAAATTCTTGGGTTAGATAGGATAAATAGCGCGTCACAAATCAGCGGGCCGTACGAGAACTGTCACACTGGTACCGTGACCAGGAGCCTGTTGTGTAACGTTAACGCTAGGCAGTGACTTAAAGTAGGAGCGAGAGTGCAGGTAGTTCCTGGGATTAGGTTGTGTTAGTACGAGCGGAACAAAAGTATGACCCATAAAGTACTGGTCTTGATCAGACATCGACTCCCCAAAATGGCCCCACCATTGCAAGGTGCGTACGGTGCGCAGCTTTGGCGGTGACTAGCCAGATGGAGACCCCAATTTTATCCAGGTTCGCAGGGGTTATCCCCAATTCTCAGGAGAGTAAGGTGGGATACCCGTAGACGAATTTATAAACACGTTACAACAGATTGGGGAGATAGGGAAATGGGCAGATGTGCTCAAGTGCACAATCGCTAAATCAAAACTGAAGGGAGCGGCAGCCAGACAGGCGGTCGAATTTGAATTGTTTAAAGCAGCCAAGTTATCTACATTTGCTCAGAAACTAATTAAATTGTTCCCCAAAACAACCCTGAGTGAAGTTGCAGACAGGGAGTTTATTACCATGAGGCATCGAAAAAATGAGTCAGTCAGGGATTTCGTAAACAGACTCGAGCTGCTGTACGACCGAGCGTGTGCTCATGGCTATAGCAGGGCCGATAGGAAGGATTCCATCTTGTTACTAAGATTTAAACATGGGATTAATTTGGCACACCAGAGGGTACTTATGTACATCAAGCCCACATCATATAAGGATGCTGTCGACTATGCAATGTTGTCGAAGCAGGTGGAGAATTAGCGGACCATACGAGAACTGTCACGCAGGCATGCTTTGGGTCTTTTAATTTGTGTTGTTCAACGTATGAATTGCACTACATATCTAAATATCATTGCTGACCATGTTCAGCCTGTCATGTTGGTTTATCCTAATAGAGATGACTACTTTCAGGAAGATAAATGTATCTTACCATAGTGCTCATGTTGTACAAGATTAGTTTTAGGAACATGAAAAAGAGTTTGCTTTGCTTAGGATCCCACTACAATCTCCAAATCTCAATCCTAATGAGCATTTGTGGGATGAAGTTGAAAAAACCATCAGAAGCTGCAACCATAACCACCAAATTTGACACTACTAGAAAGTGCTATTCATCAAGCATGGTCTCAGATTCCACAAACCACCCATCAACATCTCGAGGTGTCCATGCCAAGAAGAATCGTTGCAGTCCATCCCAAGGAAAAAGATGGCCCGACAAAATACCGACGAGGTGGTCATAATAAATTGGCCACTTAAAAAAATGCCTCTGCTTATTCTGATATCCATTAAAATGGGGGATCATTGGATGAAAGGTCTCCTTTGATCTTGTAAAATTTCATGTTAGATTAATAAAGTAAATGTAATAACTTCCATTAATCATGTAAGGTTTTCAGGATTAATTAGCCAGAATTAGAATATTTAGATTAATTATGCAAATGAGTTATTTTATATTCGCGTTCGTAATTGTTTCATCAGATTTAGAATTTACATTTTAAATAAAGTTTAGAAGGATTTAATGTAAAGATTTGATGTAGAGAATTAAATAAAGTTTATTAATTGTTTTAAATATTTTTCTGCGTGGGTTTATGAGTCGTTAAAAGTGGACCAAGTTTTAATGTTTGACAGAGGGAGAAAGTAAGAGTCAGTTTACACAGCGTTGTTTTGCTTGTTAGAATCATATTCAAGGACCGAAAATGTATTGCTAGTGTTAGGACAAGTAAATAGGAGAACCGGATGAACAGATAGAAAGCAAGAAAAAAGAATGTAAAGATTGAACTTTGAAATCTAAAGGGAGCAAGAGACGAGAAATGATCACGTGAATGCTGGAGAATTTGTTAATATAGAATCAATTGGGAAAGGTGGTCACAAGTTTGATTGACGGCAAGATTCATATTTTTTTGTGAGGGTTAAACCGCGTGTTATTGGCTATTGAAAATCGAAAGTGTTGTTAGCATTTCTAAGAGAAAGAGATAGTCAGTAGTAAAAATGTAACGATTCCCGTAGCCGGTTGTACGGTGAACCTCCTCTTAGTTTTTATACTAATTCGGCCTCCACCTGGTAATCATATGATTCCAGATGGGAAGTTTTAAATTTTAGTAATAATCCAGTGTTGAGTTTTAGTTTATGAAATGTAACCATCTGGTTAGAGTTTAGTTAGCTCGCTTTATCGAGGTATTTTAAGGAGTTCCTGTCAAGCTGAGAACCACCTACATCAATTACAATAGTTCATGGTTTACGAGTGATATTACAAGAATGCGAACTGAGCCTCGATTGGTACCCAGATCCAGTATTAGAAGCAAGAGATGGCCCACCTACAAATACATCGTGGACGAGACGAAACGAGACAACCCCCCCCTCTCCAGCCAAACCGAAGTAGCAGAGAGGACGAGTACGACATCCAAGAGCGGACAGATTGAGAAGGCATGGTAAAGCCCATTTCCAAATTATTGTCTCAATGGCCATTCTATTCATTCTTTTCTTTATTATACTTTCTATTAGAAATGGGAACGGAACATTTACTCATAAATTCCTAGTGGGAAAGACCGCTACACGTTAAGCAAGGTTCTATTTCAATGCATACAAAGATCTAAGTCTTTAAGTTCCTTAAGTTTCAATTGGAACCAGTTTGATCATTTTGATATATTAAATCTCACAATTAATTAGAAGTGTTACAAAGTATTGAGTATTCAAATTTAGTCTATTCAGAGGAGACTATTTCTTTACTGTTAAGTCAGTCTATACCACATTTACGAAACTATTGATTAAAGATTCTTACCATTTCAATATATAATTACAAATTAAGATTCAAGAGATTACAAGTCAATCTGAGAGCCTTTAATTTCATTCTATAGTTTATTATTATGTAATTATCACCAGTCTATTTTGTCTTGGAAGATCTACCTTAAACATTCTTTATAATTGTCATAAATCAATTTGCAACTATTTTCACTTAATCTGAATTATAAACAATTTGATTGATACAGTATAATACAAAGTCTTTCTTGTTAGAAATTGAGATCATTCTAAAGTTATTCTTTAAATGGCCCATTATTCATTTGATTGATTATTCTCATTTATATTGATTCAATTTTATTTCAACTTATCCACATTCTTGTTTTATACACATGTTGAATGTTCCCAAATAGATATTCTATTTTATATGTTAAAAACTGCCTCGAGTACCTTGATTTTCTCCTCACTTGGCCGGGCCTGTTTAAGCGGGAGGTATCTAGTTTTGTGTGAATGGGATAAACACTAAATTACCATAAATACTTTGTGAATAGTATAATTCACTGGCAAGGTCTTTTTTCTAAATAAGGTTAAGTAATTCATTCAACCACTTATATTCATAATTATCCTCAGGAACTCACAAGTACTGCCCCCCATTTCTTCATAACAACAACAATGAAGAATATCTTTATTTCTTTATTTATGGCTCCTTTTTTATGTGAAAGATTTCCTCCTTTTAGGGGGTATCATAATACATTAGGTAAGTTCATTTAAATAAATAAATAAATAAATAAATAAATAAATAAATAAATAAATAATGTTCTATGTTTTAACAGTTTCAGGCAATGCAATGACATTTTAAGAGAAATGATTACCAGAAGTCGTTTATGATTTAATGCATTTTCTGATTTTGGATGAACTGATAGCGAAATGTTTATTCACCACAAGGTACACTGTCTAATCACTTTATTAGGTACATCCTCCCTGTTGTGCACAGAATTGTTTGGTCTACCAACTTTTATGTTGGCAGTTTAGACTACAAATCTTATCGCTAATGGAAAGAGATCAATCGACCTTGAATGTGGCATGATTGCAGACGCATGAAAATGCTGGATGAAGCATCGAACTTTGTGGGATGAGCTAGAAAGGAAGATTTATTCCTCATCTGTACCCCCATCAGATGTTCGAAAGTTATGTGACATACTCATCTCTCCATAATACATAATACCTCAGGAATACCTTCAACTTCTTATTGAAACAATACCTCAACGAATTGAGGTTGTTTTGAAGGTGAAAGGAGGCAAAAGGGGGAATGCACATTTCTAGGTGGATGTACTTTACAAAGTGGCCAGGTGGTGTATCTTTTAAATGATTATGCAGACACATTTGTTAGTATCTTTATTCCTGTTTATAGCCCATTTGTGTTTGGCTGCTTTTGAAAAATACTTAAGAAATATAATTACTGAATCTTTTTGCTAGAACATTTTTGAGTGTCTTCCTTCTTATGACAATAAAGTAATGCTGTCCTTTTGCAACAGAACACAAGTTCTGTTTACTACTTATAGTTTAAGTTTTAATTGTTTTAAATAAAGTTTAAAATAAAAGTTAATAGAACTGAATTGCCTAATGCAGCGATTCCCAACATGTTTTATTAAGAAATTCCACACTCATAATTTAAAGTCTAAAGTTGAAATTAAAATTAATCCATAACAACATTGTGTTTATTTTTTTATTATTATTATTGTGATTATTTATATTTATTGTGTTTATATCTAGAAGGGTTCTGCGTTAAAATAAAATTGGGAACCGCTGATCTAAGGTGTTTTTGCATATGTTATGATAATAACTATGTAACTTTTATAAGAGGATGATGATGAATTATGCAAATATATTTAGGATTAATACATTGTGAAATACATTTCATTAGGCATTAAACATTTTTTTCTTTAAAAATTAAATTCTGTATAATTTATAAATTTGTTTGTTAAATTTTGATTTTTCCTACAGCCAATGAAGCACGTTTTCCTCGATTTTCTGGCCAAACCTACCTCATATTACCTGCATTAAGAAATCACAAACGAAATACTCAAATAATATTAGAATTCCAACCAGAAGCTCTTAATGGTGTGTTATTATATGGCGGAGATAGTCCACATGTTGAAGGTGATTTTATGGCCGTTATATTGATAGACGGATACATTGAATTCAGGTCTGTGTAAATCCAAATAACATTTTATATTGAACTGAGTTTCAGTGAATTTTCCCTCATCCCTACTAAATGCTATAATGCTTTATATTGGTGTTGTCTTTATACTGCTTGAGTTTATTCTGTTGTTAAATCTACAGAGGATTCAAAATGAATGGTACATAAAGAAAACATACCAACAACGGCTATAATGTTAACTGAAATAAAATCAAATGTTGATTCTACAAGTTTCATTTGGCAGCACTGAAAAGTCCATCATTCCAAAATACTCATTAAAGGCACTGTTATTCAAAATGATATGGTATCAGGGAAAGAAAAAGTTTCTTGTCTATTAGAATTCACAAAATCTTCATCAGTAGTTATTCTTCAGAGTATTTTTGGATTAAATCTGTGAAAGAAGCACTTCATCATTACAACATCCAAGATGGATGAAACAGTGTGCCCTAGATGCGTGGGAGGGGGGTGCCAGAAGGAACCCCTAGGTAAAAATCGACCCTCACGCGCAACAGGAGCAGGTTTTCCAAGACTTGCGTAGAGTGGTGTTAAACTAACAAGGAGCAGACGTGGGTGAACAATTCAAAATTCATTTTTAATAAACTAATTAAATAGTGTTGCATTACAATAATCAAAATAATTCAGGGGCCCCCATAAAATTTAAATACAATCAATAGTAAACAATTAATCTATAAGGTTTAATAACACTACCAAAGCTGAACCCACTACTTTTAAAGACCTTTCCTTATGCTAAGCAGCCACATGCGCTGACTCATATGCTGTCCATAAACCAGCAACCGTATGTTTTTTAGCCAAATAAACTGCGCTGCTTTGGACTATTCCAAAACAGACCGAGCAGGATAAGGAAATCACCCACAAGACAGCGTCACGCTCTCCTTTAATTATTCACCAATCTTGAGCCAATCAGCACAATGCTCATAGCAACTGGATCACCAGGGGAGAGAGCATTAACCCCTTTGACGCTTTACAATTAACGCAACTATACACGGTATTCCCTCCTAAACTCTTCCGTTTGAATCCCTACTCATCAGAGCCTTCCCGGAGCGCACGAAAATTAGCTGCACAAAACAATACAGGTTCGCTTGCTTGTGGCAGTATAGACATTATGGACAACGCGATGAGAACAGCTCCGCTTTACAAGCTCTGATTAACAGGGTTAAAACATTAACCATTCACTAATTACAACCAGGAACATATAGTTTTACAACTGACTGAACATATAGGCATAACGTTAGGAATCATACATTCTTCGTCTAGCAGTGTGACCATCCTTCAAAACAACCTAAAGTAGTTTAATTTTAGCTGCGAAAACGTGTCCATATCACGCAATTAAAAACATCTATCACCCAACGTGTCCTAATGGCGATTTTCAGCGAAAGTGACTGCTCTATTTCTTTCCTCTCTAATCCCAGATCAATTAGAAGTAATCATCGCGATCACTATTATCCGATGAAATAATGAAACAAGAAACGATCTCACTGCACTGTTACAGATGTATTCTTATCTTAGAAGAATCGTGACTTTACTCAAAGCAATGTAGCTGTGGCGTTCCATTCCACAGCGTCAAACAAAAGCGCATCGCAAATTCGTGAATCCTCCATCCTGCGAGACAGGTTCTTAAATCTCCATTTACAG
>JAHWFO010104177.1:905989-973072 GCA_023313115.1 Rhysida immarginata | reverse complement strand
GAAAAGCTACCACAGCAATGTTTTTTAAAAAGATTAAGCAAACAATTACTGCAGCTTCCCTGGAATAAACTTAAAGTTAACACCAGCAACAATCAGGGTAGTAAAAAAAATATTATCTATGATAAAACAAATTATTTCTTAATAACGAATCACCCATCTCTATAGATTTCAACCCTTACATTCTAGTCAAAATAAACACGTAACACTAACCTTTTACCCGTCTCCAAATAACACCAATAACTACAAACACCCTTTGTTCACAATTAAACGCACCAACGACTTTTCAAACAAAAATGCTCAACATGAAAGAAATATATATATATATACATAACGCTCCCTAAATCACAACCAGCCTCCACAAAACAAACGAAAACAACACAAACACTGACACCAGTCATAACAGGCATGATCTTCCAAAAATAAATGTTTTCTGCTCCCTAACTAACTACAGTATGATTTGGCCTTTCTTCTTCACTGATTCTACCATTACAGGATTCACCAACCTTGGCCTGCTGCTAGAGTGATGGTTACCTCAGTTGCAAGTGGTACCCAACTTCATATTATAACATAACAGTGCTCTGCCATATTGATTACCTCAATTACATACGTGGTTACCTTGAATAGCATTTTCCAGAACTGTGGATTTTCTAGGCTAGGTTGATTGATATTGTGACTTACTTTTATTTAATTTAATATATTCTGGTATATTCCTTTGTATGTATATTCTTTGTCTTTACTCCTCTGACTTATGTCTGAGACACATTCCAATAAAAGGTGAGGTTCAAATTGCCGATCTGGCATTAACTCACGTGTATTTTACATAGCAACAATCAGATGAAGAAACGGATAGTGGCAGAGGAGACCAGATCGCTCACCATGTGGCAGAGATGTTGGTTGTGGGGAACTTCTCACATGTGCTGACCAAGTGGGCACTTTGTTTTCACAGGCAGTAGTTCGTCATAAATGCATGCCTTGGCCACGAGCAAATCCCAAGCATTATTTTCATTCTCATGCTCTTGTTCTACTGAGAATCATGGAGAATCAGGAGCAACTGATGAATGTTGAGATGAGCTGGTGGAACAATTCATAGGTTACTCCCATTAGCAACAATTTGGTATCAAGCAACCAATTGGTCATAATTGGAAGAGTCTGCTTTAAGGTGGGAGGATTCCAGCAATGCTAAACGCTGCTTTCCGACCCCTTACTCGCATCAACCCAGAGGACGTCAGCAATAAGGAGCCGAAGCCAATCAATTGTATGGCGAGCAGAGCTGTGTAAGGGCACAGTGAAAACAGATTATCGATTGCCACTCCGCAGGGAGTAGAGCCAAGCCCCGGACCCAGAGATTCTGCGGTGAGGGGAGATGTAAAGGAGCACAGTGGAAGCAGACGCCAAGGGCTACCGAGTCACGAGTAACATATTATATTCGTGATGCAAAAGATTATCAGAGCCCGTCCAAACGACAGGTGTGTCAAAGCAGCACCGGGTCAAACGACAGTGCTGCACCAATCCTCTAAATTTGTAAGTAGACTTGACATTAGAGACAACAATGACAATTATAAACCAAATGACTTGCTAGATAAAATTCGTGGACCTTATTTGTAAAAGGTTTGCCGATAAGGTTTACAAATGAATAATTGCTATCTGTTTTAAGTTAAAAACAGTAATAGGTAGTCAAAAAGAGAAAGCACTGTTTATATTAGCATTTCTGTTTATATTCCTTTATTATATGCTTTGAGTAATTTATTACAATTAAATTTCGCTTTGGAATTTAGAATTATAACTTGCTTATCAAAATTCCATTTGATTAAACATTGATAATTTTACCTGTATTTGAAAATCTAGTTTACAATGTTTCTTTTCTTAAAATTTGTTTATTTATATTGATAGTAAAAGTAATTTGTTTAGTGACTGTAGTGTATTCATTTGCAGTCATCACTGGTGATTATTCTTGTACATGTTCACAGGGGTTTTCCTTTTATTTTATTGCAGTAAACAAACTTGAGATCAGTTGATCAAAAACAACCATCACCCTTATTTTTATCAATGATATTAAAAATATCATTACTGAATTTGCAAAGTCAGTTGTTCTGTTGCCAATTTTTTTTTTGAATTTTTGATCTTGACTTAAAATTAGAATAGAACATCAAAATGTAAGTAAAAGATTTAATAGTCACACACGTGCTATCTATTCGGGAATATTGCTGAAAAGTCGGTCAAAGTTATTGTAGTGTATCATGCTGCCACTACGACAGCACACAAACAAGACTTCCTTGGTTGCCATGATAACCATCACAGAACTGTACACTCTCCCTACACATAAGCATGTAACAACAACATTTTCGCTCTCTCTCTCTCTCTCTCTCACTAAAGTATCATAATTATAAGTTTGTTAATTAAATTCTTATTTTAATCCACCTACCTGTGTGTTGTTTCATCTCATTACACAATATTGGCGGCGAGGATGGGATCCGATGGGATGATCAATGGGATGAATCAACAGGATCACGATCATCGCCTGCTCATTACAGCTCCATCAATCCATCTGCTCATCTCCACAAGGCAAGTTCTATTCAAATAAACTATTATGTTTATCATAGGCATTCTCCATCCCTTCGATTTAGAAAATTCAAAACTATATGGAACATTTATGCCGAGCAAGTTAAATAGTTCTGTGCCACAAACAATATCGTGGAGCCAGAACGTAAGCAAGCAACACTGTTAGCTGTCATAAGCCTAAAAGCCCTCGCTGTTGTTCTATCACTTGTTGCGCCGGCATTGCCTGAAACAAAAAGTTTCGACAAATTCTTAACTCTATTAAAAAAATCAGTATGCTCCGGCACCATCAACAATTTTTCAACATTTTCAACTTCACAAGCAAACTCAAAGTGATGGTGAATCAGTAAATTCTTTTGTCACCGATCTTTGTCAACTGGTGGATCTATGTAATTTTGGCACTACTCTGGACGAGCGCCTACGTGATCAATTCGTCTGCGGAATGAAGGATGAATCGACACACCAACAACTACTCTCTGACATTCACACAAGCCACACAGCAAGCTTTAGCTGCTGAAACTGCAGTTGTTCAAGTGAGAGAAATCCATGGAAACGAACGAGTGTCTACCTTTTCACCCGAGGTCATCAGCAACATACAAAGTAGGAGTGGAAACTCAGGAAGGAAAACGTCAACAAAAGAGACAATGCCAATCACATCAAATGTTGCTATTTCCACACTACACATTCAGAAAGAATGCCAAGTATGCGGAGGTCGACATTCCCGTTCAAACTGTCCTTATAGAAACATTGTATGTCATCATTGTTCAAAATTAGGGCACATATCCCAAGTGTGCCGTACATGTAAACAAACGAAACACCAATTACACTATAACACGACTAACTCAACAATAGAATACAGCCACTCTCGACTATGCCATCAATCGTCAAAAGAATCAACCCCACACAAATGCCCTGTGATGCTACAGATAAACGGACTCAAATGTAAAATAGAAGTTGATTCTGGATCAGCATATTCCATCATTTCAGAAAAGACTTTCTGAGACCTTAATAAGAACGAAAATCTTAAACTCACCCAAGTACCGTTTGTGCTACGAGATTACCTATATCAACACGCTGATTTAAAAGGTCAGAGTTGGCCTACAGTTGAACATATTGGATTTAAGCAAAAGCTACGACTTCTAGTCACATGCGGAGACAAATCAAACCTCCTAGGTTATGAGTGGTTTGCACCTTTAGGAATTACACTATCAGGTGTTAATGAAACAAATCATGATTCAGTTCAACAAGTACTAACTGATTATGCTAATATATTTACTCCTGAATTAGGTTCGTATCAAGGGCAACCACCAATCTCTTTGCCTATCGATCTGAAATTTCGGCGTATTCGTCTTAAAGCAAGACCTGTTCCACTGGCATTACGTCCAAGAATTGATAAAGCACTCGATACTGTTCTAGAACAAGGAGTCATATAACCAATCGACAAGCCTAGATGGACAATGCCTGTGGTTCCAGTCATCAAGCCATCAGGTGAGATTCGTTTGTGTGGTGACTATAAAATAACTATCGATAAGGCAATGCAGGATCACCCTTATCCAATCCCTGCTGTCCAACAATTGCTGATATCTGTACCATCTATTTCTGTTTTTGCTAAAATAGGCTCTGCTCAGGCTTATCTTCAACTACCTTTTGATGAAGTGTCATCAGAGGCCCAAACCATCATTACTCGTAGTGGAGCTTTCAGGATCAAATGTCTACAATTTAGTGTTTGTGTTGCCCAAAATATTTATCAGTGTTTTGGTTGATCTTCTGACAAATCTTCCAGGTGTTATACTGTATTTCGATGATATTCTTGTCTGTGCTTCAATGCAAAACGAGCTAGCAGAGCGTCTGTGAGAAGTTCTGTCATCCTTATCAAAGGTAGGTCTGTGCCTCAACAAAGACCAAAGCATATTTAACGTCCACGAAGTAGAATTCCTACGACATACAATTGAAAAAATGGACTTCACCCTTCTCAAAACAAAATCAAAGCAATCAAAAGTGCTCCAAATCCAAAGAACAAGAAAGAACTGCAAGCTTTCCTTGAACTTATTAATTTCTACAATAGTTTAATCCCAAACTGAGCAACTATTGCAGAACCTTTATATCGTCACCTGTTAGACAATGACAAACAATGGAAGTGGACTAGTACACATGAGAATGCTCTTTCAAAACTCAAAAGCTACTCATTCCTTTCGACACATCAAAACATATTATATTGACATGTGATGCTTCGCCATATGGATTTGGTGCAGTACTCTCTCAAATTAATTCTTCTGGAAAAGAAAAACCAGTTGCTTTCTCATCTCTTAATTTAATACAGGCAGAGCGCAATTATTCACAACTTGATCGAGAAGAAGTAGCTATTATTCATGGTGTTAAACATTTTCATCATTACATATATGAAACCAAATTTGTCATACGTTCAGTTCGTAAACTATTGTTAGGACTATTTACAACAGATAAACCTACTCTCACCATGATGTCTCCTCTGTTAGTTTAGCCGCATATGATTTCAAGCTTGAATACTGCCCTGCAAGAAAAATTTCTCGTGCTGACACCCTTAGTCGCCTTCCATTCCCAAATACAGACTTTGATCCTCCAACTGTAAAAGAAGTCTTATTCATCGAAGAATTCGACAAATCCCCAATCACTGCTACAGATATAGCGAAACACTACAAACGATCCTGTATTAAATCAAGTTAAACATCATGTTCTAACGGGTTTGCCTATATCAAATGAATCAAGTGAACTAAAACCCTATGCTATTTGTTTCACTGAACTCTCAGTCCATAAAAATTGTTTATTATGGGGATGTAGAGTAATCATTCCACCAATTCTCTGTAAATGAGTTACACTTAGCTCATACAGGCATAAAAATGAAGGCTCTTGCCCAGTCATATGTGTGGTGGCCATTTATGAATAAAGAAATAGAAACGATTGTCAACAATTGCTCCAATTGCCTACCTACCCGACATAACTCTTCACAAGTTCCAGTTCACCCATGGGAACGTACGGACAATTCCTTGGAGTCATCAATACATTGATCTTGCAGGTCCTTTTCAGGAACAAATGTTTTTTGTTCCAGTCGACTCATACTCCAAGTGGATTGCAGTTCGTCAAATGCAAAATACGTCAGCACAAGCTACAATTGCGATGTGACGTGAAATTTTTGCAACTTTTGGGATTCTGGATTCACTTATTTCAGATAATGGCTCGCAATTAACCTTGTCTCAATTTGCCATGTTTTACATAAAAAAATGGAATTAGGCATATTAAAATATCGCCATATCATTCAGCCAGAAACGGTCAAGCAGAACGAGCTGTTCAATCGATGAATGAAATTTTAAAACGTATTATCACCATTGACTAGAAAAAACGCGTATCAAGCTACCTATTATCACAACATATTATCCCTCATTCATCTACAGGGCCGAGTCCAGCTGAACTTTTATTTAAACGCCGCCTACGTTCATACTTACATTTGATGCATCCAGATAGCATTGAATGTGTTACTAGACAATTTGCTACTACCGCCCACAAATTTTCATCTTGTGCTACTGTTTTCGTACGTCAGAGTGGAAAAGAATCAGCATGGATTCCAACCGTTGTACATCACAGACTGGGTCCAGTCTCAACGCCCACTAGTTTTGCACAGAATCTTGTGGATCACATGCGCACTCGAAACAGCGCGACCTCACCTAATAAGAAGAACTTACTCCTCCCACAACACAGAATAACGGAATGCCTTCTTCATCAACACTGCAACAAAACGAAGAATCATTACAAACTGTTCAGGATGATTCTGCAACTACGACAACACCCCTAACAACACCTGGACTCGACCACAACGACCAAGCCGACCGCCATCTTACTTGAAAGATTGCGTACTCTCGTCCAAGGGGGAAGGGATGTAGTGTATCGTGCTACCACCAAGACAGCACACAAACAAGACTTACTTGATTGCTATGACAACCTTCGCAGAACTGTACATTCTCCCTACGCATAAACATATAACAACAACGTGTTTGCTCCCTCTCTCACTAATATATTGTAATTATAATTAGCTAATTAAACCCTTATTTTCATCCACCTTCCTTCTCATTACACAACAGTTATACTGCCCGGCACGTAAGAAAAAGGAAACGGGCGCATGTGTAATGTAAGTGCTAATTGATTGTAGATGTCTGTTTCATTCAGAGTTTCTGAACCATGGCGGCCTCCTCACCACTTGTAAATCTGTTTGCTCAAGAACAAATATAAAATGTCAAACTAAAACTTGCATTTATAATTCTTTTAACTGCTTACAAAATATAGTAAGTAATGATACAATGTAATAAAAGAGAACAGCAATGTAATTGAACTATCGTATTCAACCTATCGATCGAGTGTCAAATATGTTTCGGTTTTAACTAAGGGAATGCCAGAATAAGTAATGCTCCTTTTCTTGTCCGTTTCTGATTGGTTGAATGAGTTTTTTTCATTTTCGCATGCACCTGTTTCCTTTTTCTTTCGTGCCGGGCAGTATAGGTCAAAATTTTAAATTTGCAATTTGCATGAGATGATCCGTGAAATGTCATGTCATTGACCAGAATGGACATCAGAGGGACTAATGTGATATAACATTTAATTGACCAACATGTATAATATGTATAATATCACAGATTTAAACTTTTGACCAAACTTTGACTGCCATTTTAGCCATGTTACTGAATAGATAGGACATGTGTGTCTATTATAACTTTTACTTACTTTTTTCTGCTCTACCCGAATCTGAAGTCAAAATCAAAACATTTAAAAAATATTTGCAATGTAACGACCGACTTTGCAAAAATACAGTAGTGATGTTTTTAATTGGCTTGTGGTTTTAACATGATTCTGACAATGCAGTACCATGCATTTTTATTTTTGGCACCTTATTACAATTTCTGACAAAAGGACAGTTTACGAGTGCCATTGGTGGTGGGTTGAGCTGGCAGACACCCACAGCAACAAGTGATATCTTGATACAATGCGCCTAGATCTCCTGACACAACTCCTTGCAATTTTTTCTTTGGGAGTAAATGAAGGACAAGATGTTTGTACTCCCCATTTCCATAGGACTTACAGCAGTCATCACAGTTGACTCAGTTGATCAAGTTGTGCTTGACTATCATTAAGACGTCTGCTGTATCACTAAGGGCACCTACATCAAACATATGTGAATGTCCATAGAAATTTGGAGAGTTAACCTTTCATGTTATTTTCGTTTTTGTGAAATAAATTCCTTCAAAGTCATTGTTATGTTTTCCTTTTCTACCATTCATTTGAACTATCCTGTATATACCTGACACTTAAAAATGTTTTATAATAGAAAAATTTTCACACATTTCAAAATCTGTGGAAATGAAGACAAAATTCTTTAGAAAAAATGAGTGAACTTTACAACATGCACCTTTAAAATTAAAAATATTAAACATTCATGATAAAAATTTATATTATGCATTTAATGCAATAGATTTCAATTATAAATCTATTTAAAGGTTGAAAGTATAAAAGTATTTTTAAACATGATGAAGTAATAGTGAAAGATTGAACAAAATACCTCCCAACCAAGTGCCTGCTTTGCCATTTGGGATTCCGGTTTGACTGCTTAATAGTCTTTAGGGCAGGTGGAGACAGCCTTTCTGATGAAGTGATGAGCCAGAAATTCCCGACCCTTGTACAACCCTGAGTTATGGAATTTTCCCATTCATTTTAAGTTTAGAACTGGATACAGCAACACGGTATACTTTTTTATTTAAGCCGACACATTTCAATATTACATCATCATCACGGGCAATGGTATTCAAAGACTAGGGTAAAGGGCACTGATAGTAAGACAAGGGTAATGCTAGGGAATATATAAGGCGGGTCTTTCGAATCAGGGGCATCGTGGATCGAGTTTTTCCTACTGGACGTATGCCGAATGTGTGTCTTCGAGTCTTCACTCCTAGAACTTCGAAATCGTAAGTACCCTATTCCTATGTGTCCCCTAGCAGTCATTACTATGCGGCTATAAGCCTATTCCAAACCGAGAACTTGCTTGGACTCCCATTGTTAACTTGACCTCTATCGTACTTAGAATCTTTGCCTCCCACGTCTTTAGGGACAGTGTTAGTTTTCTTCTCCTGCTTATTTACATCAAATAATTGTTATGATTTACTGGGCCGTTATTGTATCCTCAACCTATTCTGATTAAACCGCCATTCTGTTTTATTTAAGCCACTATTGACCCGTGTCCTTTATTTACAAAACAAATATTTTAATATATATTTACTTAAAATATCACAATGGCGCCCGAACTAAATGTGTCTAGTGGCAATAGTGGCGAAACTCAGTCGGTAGTTAAAAGTGATTCCCTTGTGGGCTTCACCAATCTTATCCCTACATTTACCGGAGATGAAGGTTCCATATCTGCGAAAGCGTTTTTTGACGCCGTAGATGCCATCACGCAAATAGCAGGGTGGTTGGAATCCGTTATTTTAGGCGTTTTCCGGTCTAAGATAAAGAGCAAGGCCGCAGCAGGTTATAGCGACCATGTGCTGTCTGAATCTAACAGCTATGATGAGGTGAAATGATTACTGTTGGAATTATTTCATAAAGACGACGATTTAGAGTAAGCTGAGCTTAATTTTTATCAGGCCAAACAGAAGATTGGTGAAAATATCCGCCAATATGCCAACAGACTGCGTCTCCTGTTTCGTCACATGGCAAGGGCAGATGATACTTTTAATGATCGTAAGGATCAGATACTCCTTCGAAAATTAAAAAAGACGGTACGCCCAGAGCTTAGGATGGTTTTTATGATGAAAGAGCCAGACTCTTTTGATAATGCTATAAAACTAGCAGCCGAAGCAGAAAGTTTAGGCGTGTCCAAACAGGTGCAGACATGCAGTAACAATGCCGAGGCCATCCGAGCCGATGTCCGGTCGGAATTTAAACAAATGTCAGCCGATCTCACATCTATGATGGAGGCACACATGACCGATTATCAAAAGCAGCTGGCTGCAGAAATGGCAAAAGTGGAATCAATGCAAAAGCAGATCACAGCATTGGAGAAGGGGAGGGAACCACCGCAAAAAGCCTTTGGGCCTGCAAAAGGGAAGGGCTGCTGGAAATGTAACAATCCGAATCACTTATCCCGAAATTGTCCTTTAAATAAAACGGACCGAGCAGGCAGCCACAACTCGGTCCTCATACACGGTCACAAACGAAATCCTAGCCAGACGTGGAAACAATGATCTATTTTATTTGGATATCAAAATAGGGGAAATGGCTATCCCCATGATCATTGATACGGGGAGCGAGATTTCTCTCATTCACAATGATACTGTCCAACAGTTAGGTGATAAAGTAAACATCACCCCTGAAAACATAATTTTATCAGGAATAAATAACTCTAGCTCCATCATGTAATCACAGCTGATGTTTATATAGGGCAGTCACACTTCAGAAACCGTCGCTTCCTAGTCCATGACTTCAAGGATCGGAAATACAAAGGGATCATTGGGAATGACTTCATCACTAAGGCGGAATTCAAGTTTACGGACGCTAAAACTGAGGAGATTGTTCTCGCCCAAACTACGGTAATTGATCGCATCGAAAAAGGGGATCTTGATAGAGACATTAAAACACAACTAAGTGAATTGCTAGAGGCATACACGGAAAACTTTGCTGAAGAGATAGAAATGTTATCTGGGGTCAATAACGTCATGGTAAAATTCGATATTGGTCAATACCCCATTCCCAAAATCCATCTTGACGCGCTAAAATCCAAAATAGACTCTTATTTACAAGCGGGAATTATTGAATCGAGTCGATCATGATGGAACTCCCCTATCCATATAGTCAAAAAAAACCAACGGCAACATAAGAGTCACGCTTGATTTACGTCAAGTTAACAATGTCACTGCGGCTTTGGATTACCCCATGCCTAGAATTCATGACATTCTAAACAATTTGCATGAGTATAATTTTTTTAGTGTACTATACCTTAATTCTGGCTATTACCAGCTACCTATAGCCCCTGAGCTTAGGAAATGCTTTGTATTTCAGACACCCTGGGGCAAGTATCAACTAACACGTATGCCCCAGGGTGCGAAGAACTCTGCACATACGTTCCAGTCATATATGTCTGACCTTCTATACGAAAAGCTTTACCAAAGTGTACAAGTATTTCAGGATGATGTGCTTGTTTTTACCAAGACAGCTGAAGAGCATCTGGAGACCCTCAAGTGGATACTGAAGATTTTTAAAACACACAACGTCATCATGAAGCCGTCAAAGTGCAAAATAATGATGACAGAGGTTCTTTATCTCGGACATGTAATATCGCGAGAAGGCCTGACCCCTGACCCCGGAAATGTCAGTGCTATTGCTAAACTAGAAACCCCGAGAACGGTGAAACAGGTGCGTTCCTTCATTGGCGCGGCCAATTTCAACAGACCATTAATTCAGAACATGTCCAAAATCATAGCCCCTCTAACAAACCTGACCAAGAAGGGTGCAAGGTTAATGTGGTCCCACGAGTGCCAGGAAGCATTCGAGTCCTTGAAATCGGCTATTATGAACCCTCCTGTTCTCACCCCACCAGACTACACCAAGCCTTTCCTGCTCTATACTGATGCATCGGCAGAGGCCATTGGCGCTGTTCTTCAGCAAAGGACCGACCAGGGCTTTCGACCCATCGCTTATTTCAGTGCCAAACTAAATGAGGCCCAAGCAAATTACTCTGTAATCGAAAAGGAGCTACTGGCAATGGTTCAAGCTCTCAGACAATTTAGGCCCATGGTGTTGGGCTTTCCTATTCACCTGCTCTCCGATCACAAACCCCTCTCTTTCCTGGCAAACATCGGGGCTATGAACCATCGCCTGTTGCGCTGGTCTCTGGAGATTCAAGAGTTCGATCTTCAGACCTCTCACATAAAGGGCGAAAGGAATGTAGTTGCCGACTTTTTCTCTCGCCCTCCTGTGAGGGAGTGTAATGGAATCATTAAGGTGATCAAGGATAATTGGAAAGAAGACATAAGATCCTCCCAAATTACTGATTCCATGTTGAGTGAAATTCATAAATCACTAACTAAGGATAACAAAACACCTGAAAAATTTAAGAAATATGGAGAATTCAGGTTGCAGAACGGAGTTCTGAAATGTTTCCCCAGGAGTCAAATCAAGAGAGAGAGGGAAAGAGATCGGGGTGCTGGTAAAGTGTGCATAGGAGAAGACATGAAAATTCGAATCATGGAAATGGCTCACAACAATAAACTAGCGGTCATAAAGGTATAACTAAAACTATTAATGAACTAAAAAGATACTAATTTTGGCCGTCGTTGGGAAAAGATGTTAACAGGTACATTCAGGCATGTCAAACATGCCAGAAATGAAAATTAAAAAAGGGATCGGCTCCCTTTCAACAAGGAATAAGGGCCGAATGCCCTTTCGACAAAATTGCGGTCGACATCATAGGCCCGATGTCAGAAACGGAAAATGGGAACAAATATATCTTAGTGTGTATTGACGTGATGTCACGTTACCCCGAGGCATTTCCCCTAAAGGATCAGAAGGCCAATACTGTTGCTAGGGCATTTGTTGAAGGCATTATCTGCGATATGGAATCCCCAAAGAAATGATATCTGATAGGGGAACTAACTTTACATCCGAAGTAATGCGGAATGTGCTAGAGGACCTCGGCAACACACACATCTGTACCACGTCATATCGTCCTAACTCTAATAGTCTCGTTAAACGAGTATACCAAAGCATTCTCGAGATACTAGGATGCCTATGTAATGGGACGAATTTATCAATGCTGCCCTTTTTAGCATAAGGACCACAGACAACGAGAATACGAGGGATACTCCGTCCTACCTCCTATACGGCTTCGATCCACGTACACCTTGGGAGGGGGGTATTAAGGAAAGGAAAACGAACATTGACCCAATCAAATATAAATCTGAACTATCGGCCAGACTGAGAGTCGCTCGCAACCTTGCTAATCAGGAGAGCAACACAAGGAGAGACGCAAAGATTCAGAGGCGAAATCAAGGGAGGCACCTAAAGGAATTTCAAGTAGGAGATAGGGCTCTTCTCTTAATTAAAGGCAGAGGCAAAAATAAACTGGGATATCAATACAGGGGGCCCTACCGCATAACTCGAAAATTGAGCTCCGTTAACTATGAGATCCAAGGGTCCGGTCTACGAGAGAAACAGGTTGTCCATGTCAATAGAATCAAGGCTGCATGGGGGAACATGAGATCAAGGGGAACTTGTTACAGATCAAGGACTCCACCTAGACCAGAAGGCAATGAAGAAGAGGATCCAGAAGCAGATGAGAATGACGACCACATCATCCTTCCTCCGGCTGAGGAACAGAGAGAACCCCAAGTGGAAGTGGAAGAACAAAGCGAACCTGCAACCCCACCAGATGGTAACGATCATGCCAGAGGCCAGGACCGATACTATCTCCGCCGCAAACCCAGAGTCGACTACAAGCAGCTCCACAAAGGACACACTATGAATAGCCAAATTGAGAACGTCCAAGGAATCGCACTGAGTGCTCAAGACATCACTATGAAAGGGGGAAATTGTGACATTTGTCAATTACAACGTTTTGTAACTTCTGCGTCTGCCTCCCCCTTCCCATGTGGTTTGTAGATCGACGCCCGTGAATGACGATAGGAGACTCCAAGTCGCCAGTAAAAAATCCGGAAGAATTATGACTATTTCTGATATTACCCACCAGGGGGCGAGGAGATCGGAATGGCAGGCAGCCAATCAAGAGCATAATTTCGTGCATGGAGTTATGGGTAATGCTAGGGGAATATATAAGGCGGGTCTTTCGAATCAGGGGCATCGTGGATCGAGTTTTTCCTACTGGACGTATGCCGAATGTGTGTCTTCAAGTCTTCACTCCTAGAACTTCGAAATCGTAAGTACCCTATTCTTATGTGTCCCCTAGCAGCCATTACTATGCGGCTATAAGCCTATTCCAAACCGAGAACTTGCTTGGACTCCCATTGTTAACTTGACCTCTATCGTACTTAGAATCTTTGCCTCCCACGTCTTTAGGGACAGTGTTAGTTTTCTTCTCCTGCTTATTTACATCAAATAATTGTTACGATTTACTGGGCCGTTATTGTATCCTCAACCTATTCTGATTAAACCGCTATTCTGTTTTATTTAAGCCACTATTGACCCTTGTCCTTTATTTACAAAACAAATATTTTAATATATATTTACTTAAAATATCACAATAGCCACTGTAGGCCAATCCTTTTCTAGGCTGAATTATTACAATTAAAAGAATTATTCCTCTACAATTTCGTAGCGAAGGGGGCTACCCAGGCCTCGGTCCAGGTCCTTTCCAAAATTTATATTACCCTTTTTTATTTTCACAAATTAAATAACTGTAAAATACTTAATCTGTTGCAATGATAAGAGTTTCTGAAATGTATGGCAGTGGCTGCTCAGTACTTGAAATTTTTATGGCCAATGGTTTAGCCAATAGCGATTTTCTTTAAGCCAGAATCTCATGTTTTTAGCCAAATTTAAAATTAAACGTTCCTAATAAATGATATATCCTTTTAATCACATGATAATCTAATTCTCAAGGCTGAAAATAAAAATTTTCCGTACAAATAGAATAAGCCAATTATGTTCGCAGAATGTAATTTTAATTCATCAGATTAGTTAAACTGTCTCCACTGGCGATTTGGTGAGCGGACTGTGCGAACACTGGTATGGGTAGGATGAAAAATGGATTTCATAACCGGTTTTTAAAAATGAATGTCAGTACTGAATGTTTTTCATTTCTTTATAGCTCACATATATTGTCTATGGAACCGAAAGACCTTGAAATTCATGCAGAAAGCTTGGTTAATGTTTATTATAAATATATAAATCTTGAACTTGTGGATGAAATTTTATCATTTATTTGATTAAAATGATGTGAGCGCTATGTCTCCTAAATAATTTTTATCATTTAATACTTCTTTGAGGCTTGAAAGATCTTTACCCAAATGTTGAAATATTACGAATATTTTTATGATGGATGTTCCTAAAAATAATGTTCCCAAAGTTAAAATTGATGAATATCTTAGTTTAACCGAATTGTGTGTTAATAATAATAATATTTTTTGTATAAAGAGAAAATTTACAAAATGAATAACAGGACTCCATGGGGTCCTGTCTTAGCCCAATTCTTGTGGACATTTTCCTAAAGTCCTTTGAAAGCATCCTCAAGAATTCGAGGCATTACTTTCCCCATGTTTGGTACCATTAAATCGACGACGTATTTGCCAACTTCGATACCAATGTTCGCAATATTAATAAGTTGTTGAATATATTAATAATCTCTTCCCCACCATTCAATTCACCTACAAAAAAGAAGTTGACGGTAAGCTACTTTTTCTGGATATTTTAGTTTAAAGGAATAAGGGTTCTTTATCCTTCGACGTATACCACAACCCCTCTAATAAATTGAATTTCATACCGTCTGACTCCAGCCACCCATGGAGTCAAAAGATATCCACGTTTACATCAATGCTAGACCGTGCCTTAAATCTTCCCTTAAGTAATACTGCCTTTAAGAAAGAAATCTGCATGATTAAGAAAATTGCCACCGGGAATGGATACAATCCAAATTACTGTGACAAACCTTCTTAAGAAAATAAGATTTATTAAGTTCATCAGGGACATTACAACTCTTCAGAAACTAAAGATAATCAAATGACTATCTCCGTATCTTATAACCGACAAGCTTTTCAAAGCTCATAATATTTCCCTTTGTTTCAGCAACCCGAATCAAGCAAGATTTTATGAAGTTAAATCAAGTCAAGAATTTATGAAGTTAAATGCCCTTAATGGCCGAAGGTCTACTAGGGCAGACTTCTCGCAACGTTTCAACCCGGTTTAAGGAGCATCTGACCCACAGGAGGTTCAGCAGAAGCAACCTCTCCGCCATTGCTAAGCACTCCCTGGACACAGAACACAGCATTTCCATCGATCATGCTAAACTTTTAAAGTCAATAAATAAGAAACGACTCCTGGAGGCCTTTGAGATTCAGTCTACCAACAGCAATAAGTTATTTAATTCTGATAAAGGGCCAATCAGCGACTCTCAACTATTTCAGTGGTGGGTCGACCTAATCAACCATTGAATTTTTCGATTAGAGTGCGTCTGTCCTTTTTTTATTATTGGCCGTAATTCTCTATAAATACCCGCTCTGTTTATGTTACAATCAGTATCATCGGGTTTTCTCCTTGTTACTCCCTGTTTTACCTGCTGAATGATGAGAGCTTTGCCCTCGAAATGCGCTTACAGGATAAGGTCGTATTTTTCCTTTTTTATTTTTGCTGTGGTCAAAGAGACTTTTAGTTATTTTATCTTATTACTTTTATCCACATTTCTTTCACGCTGTATTTTTTCTGGTAGTATGCAATTTTTGTTTAACTCTGGTTTTGTAATTTTTTGCCTACTTCCGGAAAATAGTCTTTTATTTTTACATTCACCAGTATCAGTAACCTCTTATGAAAGATCTTTCAGCAAGTTAAAAATCATTGAGAATTATCTTGTTCTACTATGTCTCATTAAAAACTTGCCAACTTAGTGATTCTGTCAATTGAAAGTGATGAAGCAAAAAAAAAAAAAAAATTGATTTTAATGATGTCATTCTATGAGTTTGCTCATAGAAAAGCTCGAAAAGCGATATAAATGTTTCTGTATACTATTATAATTTTTTTGTTAACATTGAGCTGAATTAATCTAATGCTTATCCTAGAATGTTGTGATTAGTGAAGTTTATCAATAATATCAATAAGATTTGTTGTTAAGTTTGTTTGTTGATAAGTTGTTAAGTATGTGCAGACTGCAACATTGGGTAGACTGCACTGTGCAGTTAGTTACACTATGTAAATTAAAAATAAAAATTATTATATAAAATTCCATCTTTGTTAAAAAAAAATTTTTTTTTCATCATTGATCACTTATTATGTAAGGGGGTACAATATTTCTGTATTGGTCAGGGCCCAATTTTACCAAGCTTTTTGGCTCTGGTCCTCTACACTGTAAGATAAAAAAAAGAAGATAACTGAGGAAAAAAATGCTGTGGAGTCCATTCAATAAATAAAGCAACATTTCTATTTCTCAAAGCTGATTTGATTTATTGAAGTTTTAATTACATCACCTAGGTCTTCAATTCTTTCAAAAACCGGGAATAAATGGAAAAACCACTCAGCCGACTAACTCAGCATGCAAGACGAACGGGAATGAGTATTTCAGAAACAGTGACACTCCTGAACTTTTCACCTACTAGTTTCCTAGTTTCAAGGGTTTATCGAGAGTGCGTCAAAGAACAAAAAAAATGTAGCCATCGTAGCTCCTGTGAACGAAAAACCCTTGTTGATGAAAGAGGCCAGAGGAGAATGTCAAGGTTTGTGTGCGAAAACAAAAAGGCAACAATCACACAAATTACTGCTCATTACAACTCAAGTACCAGAAAACAATACTGAGAACCAAGATCAATACTGAAAAACAATATCACATCAGGCAACTAATCACACGTTGGCTATCAAACATTAGGGATTATGAAACCCTAAGACCATCTGGGATACCAATGCTGTCAAAAGAACAAGAAAGCGCACCTCCTGGGGTACAGCAACACAAGGATTGGACCATTAAGGATTGGAAAAACGTTGCCTGGCCAGATGAATCTAGGTTCCTGCTGCTTCATTATGATGGAAGGCTTAGAATATAGTGAAAACAAATGAAACCTTGGACCCCTCATGCAAGGTGGGACTTTGCAAGGTGTGGGGAATGTTTTTTTGGTATGAATTGGGTCCTCTGATATCTGTAGAGAGTTGTTTGAATGCCAAAGCATATATAAACATCGTTGCATATCAAGTTCACTCCTTCATGCCCATGCAGATGTCCCCTTCTAGCAGGATAATGCATCACCACACAGTGTGCAAATCACTATGGATTGGTTCCAGGAACATGACATGAGTTCTTCTTGAAGTACTGGCTGGCTCAGTCCCCAGATCTCAACCACATTGAACTTCTTTGGAATGAGCTGGAGAGGACTGTTTGCTCCTTGCCTGCACTTTCATCGAATCTCCGGGAAATACGTCAAGTTCATGTCTGCATGGGCCAAGATTCCTGTTGAAAGTTTTCAGCATCTCATTGAATCCATGCCCACCGAATACGGATGGTTTTGAGGGCTAATGGAGGTTCAGCACTCTACTAGACAGGGATATCTTTATTAGAGTGGCAGCTCAATCTACAGTTCATTCCAAAAGCGTTTTCACTTGCTTGGCAGGAGTTGAGCTAAGCGAAATTGATCGGTTATAAAGTCTAGTAGTTTGAACGAACATCGTAGAAGTTTAAAATGGACTTAGCCGTCCAGATTGGAAATAGGGATGAGATTTATGACAGGTGTGGGCGAATTATAGTGCTTTTAACTGACAAGGTTAATCGCTGCTTTTTATTTCAGTAAGATCGACTTTGCAGATGAAATATTTAACACACTTATTAAAAACAAAGCAATAAATATTTAAGAATATATCAAGAATGTTCGATAAGGGTTTTATCCTACGTAATAACTCAGATGTTTAAATTATTGACGAAAATAGGGACGAAAACGCCTCAGGCTGAATTCGAACCGGGAATCTTCAAAAAGCTGAAGTTTCCCGGTTCGAATCCAAGCTGTGGGAGTTTCTTTCCTATTTTCATCAATAAATATTTAGTTTCTTTACTTTATTTTTTCTGTATTTCGAACATTGCTATTTTTACTTATTACTTTTTAAATTCTCTAATATTTTGATACTGAATTTGTTCATACCGCCATATATTATACTCATGTTTTATAAGAAAACGAAAGCCACTGCGATATACCATATAGTAAACAGCATATTATGTACTGCATAAATATATGCTTTCTTCATATATAAGATACTGTATTGTTATACATTGTTTTCCCCGTCATGGATGAGAATACAATTTTTTTTTTGCCAATACGTTATTGGTAGCTATTCCCTAGGAAATACCATAATAGATTTATACATTATATATTACTATTTTGTTAAATGTGCAGAAAACGTAATGAAATTAATTTTCTTCTACTGATTATTTCATGAAAAACATATGATTTATTACGTGTATTCACCATTATATTGATAAGCGTGCTTTGCCAACTTATCGCTTATTTCCTCTGGTAGTTTTCACATTATTATAGTGCATTTCTGGTAAAATAATAATAAATATTTACCAATTAATATTTACCAATTTTCATGAAAATAATTAATATACATTGATATATTAATAATAAAGAAAAACTTTCCTAATAAAGGCTCAAAATCAGATTACAATTAAAACAGTTTGACGTCACTCATTATGCATACCTATCCCTGTTGCTAAGAAACAATAAATGACATCGTCCAAGGTGATTCTAACTCGACTTTTTGCCTGGAGCGATTAATCTGACTGGTATAATGTATTGCAAGGAAGACGAACATCATTCACCCAAGTGAAAACGATTTTGGAATGAACTGTACATGAGCATAAGTGCAGGAAATTTAAAGATGCCATGTATTAAATAATTTATTTTTTCCAACAAAAACAGGTTGATTACTTATTGAATGCCCTTCGTATTTACTGGAAGCTGCTAGATCTTTCTGTATGAATACTAAAATTTTTATCAACAAAAATTTATTTTTTTCTAGCTGATATACCCGGCCTTGCTCGGGCTCTTTTTTGATGAAATTTTGCAATATCTGAATATGAATATACAGAAAAAAGCTTAGAATTAATATAGTAAAAATTCATACTGAAGAATCGAAAATAATTCTTTTAAAATGCACCTAATGGATGGCGTCTCCAACTACGGCCCTTTAGCAGTTCTACTTTGCTCGTATTGGAATGTTGTGTATAGCTGAGTGACTTTGATGCAGTGGAGAATAATGTTCATTTTTTTCTATATATTCACTTTCAGAAATTGCAAAATGCTCCCTTTTTATGTACGTTGTTTTATATCAAAAAAGAGCTGAGCAACGTTGGATATATGGTTCATAATAAATCAAAAAATAATGAATACTTGAATAAATTTTAAATCAAAAAACAAAATCCACATTTTATGACCAATGTAAAAACTAAGCTTTCAACATGCTAGTTTTATGTTAATTTTGAAAATCAAAAAAAAAAAATCCGGAAAACATAAAATACCGGAAACTTGGATCCAGATAATTAAAAAATAAACTAAGCAGACAATTAATCTTGTTAATTGTCATTGCCTTACCAAATTTCATTAATCTGGACCTAATTTTGCTACAAAATACTGGAAAAACTGCGAGTAATTGCATATTTTTACGGAGGGGCATTGGGGGGCAAAGGGGTAAAAATATATAATAAAAGCAGATATTCATTTTTTGCTAATTATGTGAAGTATTCTTGGTTCAAATATCTAAATTATACGTGAATTTGCCACAGAATGGGGTTGACAGAACGTGAACATCAAAATTAGGCCTATTTTGGTTTTTTTTTTTTTATTTCTGTCCCCCCTAAAAAATCGATTTTCAAAAATCAACGAATGCTCCCTTTTTATGTACGTTGTTTACATCCTTGTGCGTAATTTTGAAGCTCTCTGCATTTCCACATTGGAGTTAGGCGGCAAAACACAAAACGGAAGGACAATCTTTGGGCCCTCCTGGCCCTCCTCACAAAACGAAAATCGAAAAAACCAGAAATTGTTTTTTTTGAAATATCTCGAGAAGCTTCCCTCCAAGTTGCATTGCTTTATCTTTATTCTCTGTAGTGTTGCATCAAAATACCAGAAAATTTTGTGAAACACTCCCAAAAATCTATTTTTTTTTCAGTTTTCACACCCTGATTGCGAATATTAAAAATCGAGGCAACTACTTTTTTTTGGCACAGTAGCTAGAAATCATCCTGCAAAATTTTCAAGATCTGCGTTTATTGGGGGCAGAGCCAGGCAACCGAACGTGCTACTCCTTTCTGCCCCTCTGGGGAGGCAGGGGGTCCAAATTTTGGAAAACCCCGTATTAGCACTGCCCTACACTATACAGCCTATGATCGCACCGAGTTTCGAGTCGGTGGCCCCAGTAGATTTTGCCGTGCGATAATGAGTCAATGAGTCAATTAGTGGATGTCCTCTTTTATATATATAGATTTTAATGAGATTTATTAAATGCAATTGATGATTATAATTTATTGTTTGCTTCTTATTTTCTTATTAAAATTGTATTTGGTTATTCTCATTTATATTTTAGATCATTTACTCTGCCCTCTGACAAAAGTATCTAGGCTTACCTCTTCATATGTTCTAAATGAAAATGACCCAGTCACTAGCAGGCTGGATCACCCTTTGTTGCAGATGAGGAAGGTTATGGGATATGTTACCACTAGACTTTAACTATTAATGGTCAGTGGCTGTGCATTCATCTACGGTTCTACAGTGCACATCTCATATCACTATAAAGTAATAACCTTTAATCCAATAGACAAAATAGAAATACCGGATACAAATAATGAAGACCAAGTTGTCATCCTAAAGCAGCCTAAACCCAAAACGGAAAACCTCTAATCTACAAGGAGACAAACTGAAACACTGGATGAATGACAAAAGTAAAAATAAACTAAAACCTTAAAGCTAGAGAATATAAAGACTAGGGGGGGGGGGGGCGATAAACTATCAAGAAACGTTCCCATTGGTTAGGTAAAAGGGATATTAAACAAAGTAGAAAATCAAGGCTCTTGGAAAAAGGTTAAAACCATGGACCAATGATACAAGAAGAAGCCCAAGGGGAAACATCTTATAATTGCATTGTGGTCTATATTGCTAGGTGACAAATAATGAAAAAAGGTTCAGGAATAGCAATAGGTAGGGTTTTTACTAAGCGTTCGACAACATTTCGAGCATAACCTCATCCTCAGGAACTACAACCCCTGGCAAAAAGAATGAACTCATTATGTAACTTATTATTGATAAAGGAAAGGAAAGTCACAGAAAACCTATATTTGAATTGAAAATGCAAAAACAAAAATGTTTTAATGTCAATACATTCAGTTGGGAACAAAATAAAAATTGAAACTCAATCCACCACCTTGGAAAAAAAGTATCAACTCAGAGGTTTCCTGAGAAAAAACTTTGAACTCACCTAATGCAACACCCCTAAAAACGCTAAATAACACAATCCAAATAAAGGGAAGTCAGGTTTTTTTGTGGAATTCGATTATTTAGACATAAAACTACTGTAGTTTTCCTGTCGTAGTGTTTGTGTTTTCTTGACCCAATAGCACTTTCAAAAGAGTTTTCACAACAGTTCAAAGAACAAATTGTTAAACTTTGTGAATCTGGAAAAAACACAAGAGTTGTTGCAGAACATCTGTCATGTTCTCAGGCTGCCGTATCACAAATATACAGAAAATACCGGAACCAGAGAACAGTAGAAAACAAGAGAAGTTGGAGACCCCGCAAAACTATGAAGAAGCAAGATCAAATTCTTTGAAAGTTTTGCATTCATCATCGAAGATTAACGTCAGAACAACTGAACAACGGGGTGAGAAAATACCAAATCCTTGTATGCAACAGAACAATACGAAATCGACTTAACGAGATGGGTTTTTCGTTTCGAAAAGCCAAGACCAAACCTCTGCTTACAAAGAAGCACAAACAGGCTCGCTTACAGTGAGCCAAACAACACAGAGATAATGACTGTAGACGACTAGAAGAAGGTAATTTTCAGCGATGAGTCGATAATTGTCCTTTGTGCAGGAGATAGTGATGGAACATTTGTTTGGAGACGTGTTGAAAAATTTCAAGAGGATTGCCTAAATTTCTCTGTACGTTTACGTAATCTCTCATGACTTGAGATTGTGTGACGGCCAGCGGTCCAGGCAGAATGTGTATAATGAAGTTACCATGAATTCAGAGGCATATTTGGAAGTACTGGAGTCGTCTTAATTCCAACACTTGAATACCATTTGGAGACGATGAAACCATCAGATTCCAGAGTAGTGCGAAAGTGGTTATAAACAATGGCCTGAAGTATCTCAGATAGCCTGCCAACAGCCCCGATCGCAGCCCAATTGAAAACTTGTGGCGTGAACTGAAAAAGTTGATTAGATAAGCTCATCCGTCCAACAAGGATGAACTCAAAAGGGCCATTCTTGAGAAGTGGAATAAACATACTGTGCAGAACTGTGATAATCTTTTTGCTTCGATGACTGGAAGAACTAAGGCTGTAATTGAAACCAAGCGTGGAATTACAAGATACTAATGTATTGAAATGTTTCGTTTCCTCAGAAAAGTTGTTTGAATTCAAAGTTTTTTCTCAGGAAAGCACTAGGTTGATACTTTTTTCCAAGGTGGTGTATTAAGTTTCATTTTTTATTTTGTATCCAATTAAATGTATTGACATTAAGTTACTGTACACTATAGATTAGACTCAGGGATTCATTAAAACATTTTTGCTTTTGCATTTTCAATTCAAATAAAGGTTTTCTGTAACTTTCCTTTCCCTTGTCAATAATAAGTCGCATAGTGAGCAGGGTTCGCGCTTACTTGCAATTTACGCGTCAAATGAGCATTTTTGCTAAAAATTGACTCGTGATTTTTTGATTGACTTGTTAAATTTTGGATATCATCGGCCCATATCTTTCTCACCACATTTTAACCTTGCTTCATTTTGTCACATGCGGTCTTGTTTAAATTTCTAATTAACTATAGCAGTCAGTAGCTATAAAGATTTTGGATCATGTAAAAATATGAAAGTTAAAAAAAATCTAAATTTTGACTCTCATCTTCTGAAATTTGACTCGTAGTTTTCAGGCGCGAACCTTGGTGAGTTCATTCTTTTTGCCAGGGGTTATATGACTGACTAAAATTTGCTATCATTTACAATTATAAATTGCTACTATACGTTCTTGATGTAATTACCATATTCTAAGGCCACCAATCAGAGCTGAATTGTATCCTACTGTGAATGCCCTTCACCTGATTGGTGAACATTGCTTATAAAGCAGGGTCTCCTAGCCTTTGCAAATTGTAGTCGAAACGTCATCGAACGCTTATTGCTCTTCCTGAACCTTTTTCCATTATTTGGAAACATCTTGCCAATAGAGGGAGGGAAAAGAAACAAACATAAAGTTAACTAATAAATAAATAAATAAATAAATAAATAAATATTTACTGAACTATAATAAACAAAAAATTAAATAAAGTAACAAATAAAATATTAATAAAAATAACAAATAATAATAATAATAATAATAATAATAATAATAATAATAACAATAACAACAACAACAACAACCCTTGTGTGGTCTTACATCCATGTCGAGCGAGGGGGGGCGACATCTTAGAGAGATGGCCCTGGTTGACAGGTCTGATCTATTCTGCTCTTAGATTAATCTTGAGGGTCCAGATGACCCAGTAGGGCTGATGAGCTGATTACATCAACCAAGGGCCTTCTGATGATGGAGATGGCTAACAGGACCACCCATATCTTGGTGATCACTATGATTAGAGCTAGTGCGTTATCTGATACCGGCTCAGACGTCACCCTGGTTACCAAGGTCAGCGTTCGTGTTCGAAAAATATGTCACAATCTCCCAGGGCCACTGGTGGCGAAAGCAGCACCAACCCCTGTTCGGCTACTGCAATGACACAACCTGTCCCTGGTGTTTCAAGAGCTTCTTTGCCCTCGACCACTAAGACAGGCAAGCACGCCAACATATGAAATTGACCAATGACATAAACCATTTTATCATGCAAGCCTACTACGCAGTCACTAAATTGGAAACTGACACTACAGTTTACAGACAACGGTTATATAATTGCATTTTATATTCCTGAATCTTCACCTACCTCCCTTTTCTGTTAAATGAGCTATTCCATGACAGCAATCAACACATTTTATTATTCATTTTAAAGTCGACCCCCATGAATAATGGCTCCAAAATAATAGCTGTAAGAGACATATCCTCACATCACAGTCACTGAACAACGCATTGCAGATCAGTGTCACACAATTGTTATGAACAATTTAATACCCTTATCCACGCTACAGAAAATAGAGCAAGAAGTTGCACAACAGCTACAAGAACAAGAGCTATCTACACAAACCGACACTCAACACACAGATTCAAACTATAACATTGACATCACTAATGAACTTGTAGAACACAGACTCAACAATGAACTTAACCATGATATTCATCCACAACACGAACATGTATACCAAACTTATTGAAACATTAAATGACACCCTACAAAGATATCTTACAGTTTACACGGGAACAGATCCCACACAAAGACCAGGTATACCTAAAATAAACATAAACAGCAAAACGGGAAATTTCATCTTACATGAACACATATATCTTACCACAGTACATTGAAGAAAATCTACCTTTAGAATACGTACACCTACTTATTTATACTGTGGCTCTTACAGTTATATCCACACAGGGTAGGTAACCAATCCATCAACACACACAAAAATTATACACCCAACAGAATCCTAAATGGCAAAAGCGGATTGAGTCTGAGATTGACGAAATCTGCAAGCAGTTAGGTAGACTTACACAGTACACTAAAAACAACATTTCATCAAAGCAGAACAAACGCCTCAGACAATTATTTAAGAAGATTAAAACACACACCAGACATGAGCAGCACAATCAACACACTACAGAATATATGGAGACATTAAAACAAAAGTTAGCTGCAAAATCATAACGCCTGAAGAGATACAAAACATGCACTCAGCGCAAACAGCAGAACAAGTTATTTGCAAACAATGAGAATACATTCTATAAGCAGTTAAACAAAGAATATGCACACACACAAAACACTGGTCTGCCAACACAACAGCATTCGAACATTATTGGCAGTCTCTTTGGTCTGTCTCAGTTGAACATAATAGGGAAGCTAGCTGGATCAGAGAAGAGGAGCAATCAGCATCCACACTACCAAACATGCCTAATACTGACATCATACCAGACGAACTCTCACAAGTTATTAAACGTACTCACAATTGGAAAGCTCCAGGTGTCAATAGGATTCAGAACTTCTGGTATAAGCGCTTCACTGGTTTGCATCTGGCACTTGCAAAACAGATCTCCAACACTTTGCAAACACCAGAGACATTGCCACATTTCCTCACACAAGGAATAACATACATGGTACCAAAGTCACATAACACTACAGATCCCACACAATATATACCTATCATATGCCTGCCTACACTTTATAAAATAATAACTGCCTGTATTACAAACAAAATTTATACACACATAGACACAAACAACATTCTCACTGAGCAACAAAAGGGGTGCCGTAGAAATCACATGAGTTGTAAGGAGCAACTCCTGATAGACAGTGTGGTCCTACAGCAAACTCACAATAAACATCGACACCTCCATGCAGCCTACATTGATTAAAAAAGGCCTTTGATAGTGTCCCACATTCATGGCTTTTATATACACTACGATTATATAAAATAAACCCTACACTTATCACATTTTTTGAAAGTACCATGCTGCATTGGAGAACTACACTACACCTCATACTCAACAGTAAAACCATCACGACTGGCAAAATATAGATAAACCGGGGCATCTTCCAGGGTGACTCACTGAGCCCACTGTGGTTTTGTCTTGCACTAAATGCACTTTCAAACAGACTGAACAGCACAACTTACGGCTACACAATTAAACATAATAAAAGCTGTCACTACACGCTTTCACACTTACTCTACATGGACTACATGAAAATCTACGCCTCCATACAAACACAATTGCACCAATTACTTGACATTACACAAACTTTTTCAAAAGACATACACACATGCAATTTGGGTTGGACAAATGCAAAACCATTCACATTGAAAATGGAGTAATCAGGGAAGGGGGCTTCACATTAGATGAACCAGACCACATTGCTGCTATGGAAAATGACAAATTTTACAAATATCTAGGATTTAAGCAAGCCAAGCTTCTGGAGCACAAACACATAAAGAGTACACTCACTAAACAATATGTTCATAGGCTATAGACAATACTTAAAACGCATTTAAATTCCAAAAATTTAATCAAGGCCATCAATACTTATGCCACACCAATTCTCTCCTACTCCTTCGGAGTCATACAGTGGACACACACAGATCTTGAGGGACTTGAAAAGAAACAAAGCACAGAAAACTGCTTACAAAGCACAGAAAACACCAATCACGCGCAGCTATTGAAAGACTCACCCTGCCTCATTCAGAGGGAGGCAGAGGTCTTATTGACATAATAGATCTACACCAGAAACAGACTCAGTCACTCAGAGAATTCTTTTACTCTAAACAACACACATCACCATTACACAAAGCAGTCTGCATGGCTGATATAAAATACACACCTCTGAATCTGAACAGCATGCAGAACACCCATAACATTCCTACAACATGCACTAAACTTCAATCATGGCTCGGAAAGCAACTCCACGGTAGACATCCTTCTGACCTCAACCAGCCACACGTCGACAAAAAAGCGTCGAAGTTTTGGTTGAGTGAAGGGAGTCTCTTTGGAGAAACTGAAGGAACCATGATTGCCATACAAGACCGGGTCATTAACACTAAAAGCTACAGAAAACATATCAAAGATTCGACTGATGGGTCTTGCAGGAAATGCCAAATCGAAGAGGAAACTATCCAACAAGTCATATCCATTTGCAAAATACTCACGCAAACAGAATATTTACACAGACATAGCCAGGTAGCCAACATCGTACATCAACATCTAGCTACGATACACAAGCTAAGGGACATTGACACTCCATACAATAAATATATCCCCGACACTGTCTTAGAGCACACCACGCAAACTATATTTTGACAAATATAATCACTGACAAAACTATCCCTTATAACAGACCAGACATTACACTAGTAGATAAGCAAAACAGAGTGACTTACATAATTGATATCTCCGTTCCCAGCATACACAATTTACAAAAGACATATACTGACAAAATCACTAAATATACGGATCTTGCACACGAAATACAACGCCTTTGGGGAGTTAACAGAGTACACATTGTTGTCGTTCTTTCTGCCACTGGGGTTATTCCACACTCACTACACAAAAGCCTGCTAACACTAAATTTAAACCCACACTTATACAAAACCTTACAGAAAGCCACATTTCTAAACACCTGTTACATAGTAAGGAAATTCCTATACCCAAACATCAATACTCCCACGAGTGCATAACTTTCCCTCCCTCGCATTTGAGTGCCTTGGGCTTGGCCCTCTTTTGGGTCTGCCTCTGGGATTGGCTTCCGGACTTGATCGGAGTTTGGCTTCCCCAAACAATGATAATAATAATAATTTTTGATAACAATGTAATAACAGGGATAAGAGAAGACCCAAGGTCAGGCCTTGTGTTGTGTCCCCCAATGGATGAAAGCCTGGTTATTGGGATAAATAAGAGCAGTTGAGTAAAAAGATAAAGACAAAAGGAAAAAAAAAAGGGAGAGGGAAAAAAACAAACTTTCAAATGATTCTTAAAAATAATTATTCTAAAAGCTTGCTAGGTTTTGTATTAAAACATCTAAATTGTTAAAAGTTCTTAATAAAATTATCAATTAATTTGAATGTAGGGCCTAGATTAATGAGATTAGTTCTCCATTTCCTGATAAAGACCTGCATAAAATAATGTCTTATGCATTTCTGTTGCCCAAATACCTATTAACTCTAAGGTTCTTCGAACACAAATTTGTTCATTTAAGATTTTAATCAATGTATTTAAGAGAACCACATTTATTATTTTCTGAAGATTAAATAATGATGATGGTAATCAAACTTTATCGTTAGTATTAAAATGTGAGTAATAAAAGATTTAAAATTATTTAGTGCACTTTGAATATGATCAAATACTTGAGTATTATATACTTACCATGTCCACGAAGCATAAAGAATTTTAGGTAATACAACTGATTTATACAGGAATAAAAACGTTTGTTTTTTGTTTTGTTTTTTAAATTCACAAATCCCTTAATTATACTGTATCTTTTACTGGTTTCCATCAAAATAAACTCAAGATGATCGGTAAAAGTTAATTTAGTGTTAAATATAACACCCAAGTCCCTTATTGACTTTTTGCGATGTATACTGTGACCCTTTGCTTTGTAATTCATTATATAATTTGTCACTTTACGAGAATAGGTAATACAAAAAGGTTTTGATATATTTAGGAATAACCCATTTCTTTCAATCCAATTTGAGATACAATTTAGGGGTTGGGTAATTTAATAGCAATCTTCCCAAGTATTAATTACCGTGTAAATTTTCAATTCATCGGCATAAAAGAGAAATCCGACAAATGAGATCGGCAATAAAGATATTAAATAAAACCGGTCCCAGAGGGGATCTCTGTGGAACACCGCTAGGACTTACCCCTTTTTCATAATCACCATTAATGTCTCTGATAACAAAACTTCTACCAGTTGCGAGAGAAGCAAACCACTTGCTCACATTGTTGATTACACCTTCCTTATTAAGCTTACACAATAGTAGACAAGTATTGACGCTGTCAAATGCTTTTCTTAGATCCAAATACAGTAAAATCTCTTTATAATGACCACCCAAGCAAAAGCGAAAGTTAAGCTCAGGTGGTCGTTATATACAGGTTCAATTAAAAAAAATTACAAATTAACAACATAATTGGAAACATCTATGTTTATTTATTTATAAAAGAATATAAATTACTTTGCTTGCATTTCCTTGTCTTTCTAGTGATAATTACGTCTTCAAAATGTTTTTCCAGCACATCCAGTGATTTCAGAATGACATTTGTTTCCCCCTTCACCTGGGAGTTGGTGAACAAGTGCCCGAAATCTTATTAAGGGCACAGCATCTGCTAATGGAAACAGTTCCACTTCTTCACCCTGGTCTTCTGCTTCCTGGTTTTCTGGTTCCTGGTCTGTCTATTCAGGGTCAGGATCATTATCACTGTAGTGAGCTACTTGTTCATGGGCATGAAATTCGTGAATACACTGCATAGCAGCAATTCCTTCAACCTCCTCAGTCAATGGAACAGTGAATGATGATGGGTCTTCGTTTGATGCTCCTAAGCCACACTCTGTGAGGCAGCTTATTATTGTCGATGTCTTCGCTTCCTTCCACGCTTCTGTGAACCATCTACAAAGCATCCAATACTGAGATGCCTTGACATAGCTGAGAAGCATTCTTTCCAGAGTCCACTTGTGCCAAAATAGAACTAAGAAGCCGTTTATTACAGATGAGCTTTAGCGACTGAATTATGCCTTGATCAAGTGGTTGACTAATACTCGACGTATTGGCAGGAAGGAACACAGCCTGACAATGCTTAACTCTGATATGTTTTGGAAGACAAGGTGCATTGTCTAGTAATAGTAAAACATTCTAGGCTCTGAAGAGATCTTCTCATTGAATCGATGGAGACAGTCTTGAAAAATATTAGATGTCATCCACGCTTTTGAACTCCATGCCCACTGTATTCCCAGCATGGAAATATTGACATTCTTGAAGCACCGTGGCTTCTGACACCTATGTATCACAAGTAATGGCATCTTCTCGCCATTACACAATGCAACAGTGAGCCGCAACTTAGATAGCTTACCTGCTTTGCAGAGATCACCGTTTTTTACAAGTCCTATGTCTGGAAGAGCACAGAAGAAAAGTCCTGTTTCATCTATGTTGAAGATGTCCTTCAATGCATAATCTTTTATGATTTCTGGAAGTCAGTCTTTCCATGTCTTCATGATTTCATCATCTACGTCTGCACTTTTCCCATTTAGCACTCGAGCAATAGTCAGGTTGCACTTCCGAAACGACTGCAGCCATCCATTGTTAGCCTTAAATGATTGAGCTCCTAGTTCACTTGCGATTTCTTGTGCTTTCTCTTGAAGTATAGGACTGCTGATGGGAATTGATTTACGAAACCAGTGCAACAGTTTTTCATCTATCTCGTCATATATGAGTCTTCGTCTCTTCATCCTTTCCGACTGACCTATCAGGCATGTCCATTCTTCAATAATAAAGTCCTGTGTCTTCAGAGTTTGTTGAATTTGCATCTTACCGCAATTGAATTTTTCAGCCAGAGCAATATGCCTTTCCTGCTTTCTTCAATGACTTGCATCTTGTCTGCCAAAAACAGGCACTTATGTTTGCCAGCCATATTAAACTGTATATCACTCAATATTCACAGATTGAAAGTATGAATAGCTGCATTAAAGACTGAAAGATCCAATGGCTGCATTTCTGTATGTTAACTCTGATTGGTTGAGTACAGAGAATAGTGTACTGATCTGATTGGCGCTTAGGTTAGAACCTGATTGGTTGCCTAAGTGATCATTATACAGTGCTCCCTCTATATAAGGGCACTCTACATAACACCAAATTTATAACTCTACATAATTGCAAGTCCATTTAACGAAGTTTTTTTCCGGAAAATAAGAATTGCAAACTCATTCGTGCAATTATAAATTTGGTGTTATGTAGAATCCCGTTATATAGAGGGATCACTGTAATTATGTTTTTAGCCTAGGTTTACGTACATAGGAGATCAAAAATGGCGATCGCTAGTCGTGTTAGATAGGTGGTCGTTACACTAACAGATTTCCCATGGAACTTTCTGTGGGTGTTAAGCTCAGGTGGTTGTTAGCACATGTTTACTGTATATAGCGTCCACATGTTTCTTCTGTTCTATGTGGTGTATCAGATAATTATGGATCAACAAGATATTTGGCCACATATGTTTTCAGAATATTTGCCGGATATATTAATATTGTGACCGGTCTAAAGTCCTTTGATGAGGAAGGTTTCTGAACCTTAGATTTAGGAAAAATATTAACTATCTTCCAGTCTGTAGGATAGATACCGGATTTGAGTGAGAGATTAAACCGCTTGTCTAAAGGATGTAGTATTGCTAAAATGCACCCTTTAGAGATGTAGTCTGGAATACCGTTTATATGGAGTAATTTTTAAGCAGTCATAATTATTTCTTTTTTCTATACTCTGGTTCCAATATTTAAGGTGCGTCCCATAAAGATAAGGCCACCTCAAGAATTGCTTGTTTAATAAAAACAACAACAGTTTGTATTAAATATATTATTTTATTCAAATCCTGCAAACATTGTTAAGACAACAAAAAGAAAAAACTTTAGCCATACATTACAATAATGGAGAAAAAAATTAAAACGAAATTTGCACAGTAAATTTCTGTCCCATAAAGTTAAGGCCACTTACAGTTAATGCCAACAAAAAGTTTTCTACCACATTCCCTTTGGCATAGGAAACAACTTCAGTATCCTATGGGGCCACCATTGTTCTTAATGACCTTAAAAATACGTTGTGGCATTATTTGTACAAGCTTCACACAAGTTTCAATAGTGATATCCTCCCACTTCTGAATGATGGCTTGCTTCAAATCATTTGTTGTTGAATATTGTCGCCCACCTTCATAAACAGCTCTAGCCAGCATTCCCCACATGTTTTCCATTGGATTTAAATCTGGAGACATGGCAGGCCAATCCATCACAGGCACCCCATTTGCCAGAAACCATTCATATGTAGTTTTTGTTTTGTGGACAGGGGCATTATCCTGCTGGAAAAAGTTATTCTGTCCGAGGTTGAATCCATAAATGGCAGGAGAAAATCAGCCAGCAATTTCTGGCAGTCAACTGCTTTCATTCTTCCACTGACTAAAGCAATACGTGTTTTACCAAAACTGGTAAATCCAGCCCATACCATCACGGAGCCACCTCCTTGTTGTCGTTTGGAAAATATGGCTTTTTCCTTACGCAAATCTTGCCAATGGTATTGCCAACCATCAGGGCCATCCAGGTTGAATTTTTTCTCATCACTGAAAATTACACTATTCCAGACTCCAGTCCAACTCATGCGCTCCTGTGCCCACTGTAAACGTTTCACCTTGTGATGAATTTTCAGCGATGGTGCAGCCTTTCGTTTTGTGAATTTCAGGTAGTCACCTGAATGTACTACCCTGCCAACTGTAGATTTCGATACTGCTACATTATCCAATGCAGCTATTTTGCGAAAAGAAGTTCAGTTCTGTATTACCTCACGTACAATTAGACGCTTTGCACGTTGTGTAACCTTTGAAGGGTGACCTGATGATTTCTTTGTGCCATAATCTTTATCAAGCTTGAGGAAATTAGAGATTACACATCTAGATCTTCAGATTTTTGGCTGATTTTACGAATTGAGTTACTCTCAGAGTGTAGTGTACGAATTGTACCTTTCTCAAGGTCTGTTAAAGGTTTACCTTTTCCCATTTGTTGGATATTTCTTTTAAACTATCTACAGATGGTTTTTCAAATAGTGCGCCATTTGTAAATTAGATTATTTTTTCAACTGTTGGCATTAATTGTAAGTGGCCTTAACTTTATGGGACAGAAATTTACTGTGCAAATTTCATTTTAATTTTTTTCTCCATTATTGTAATGTATGGCTAAAGTTTTTTCTTTTTGTTGTCTTAACAATGTTTGCAGGATTTGAATAAAATAATATATTTAATACAAACTGTTGTTGTTTTTATTAAACAAGCAATTCTTGAGGTGGCCTTATCTTTATGGGACGCACCTTATAAGTATTAGGTGCCGGTAAGTTGATGTTATTGCTCATTGTTTTTTGAAAGAAGGACACTATTTCCTCTAATATACAGTAATTTGATCAATATAATAATAATAATAATAATAATAATAATAATAATAATAATAATAATAATAAACATATTATCAAAGATTCAACTGATGGGTCTTGCAGGAAATGCCATATCGCAGAGGAAACCATCCAACACGTCATATGCAGTTGCAAAATACGCAGACAGATTATTTACACAGACATAACCAGGTAGCCAACATGATACATCAACATCTAGCTAAGATACACAACCTAAGGGACATTCACACTCCATACTATAAATATATCTCCGACACTGTCTTAGAGAACACCACACATAAACTATATTTTGACAGAGCTATAATCACTGACAAAACTATCCCTCATAACAGACCAGACATTACACTAGTAGATAAGCAAAACAAAGTGACTTATATAATTGATATCTCCATCCCTAACACACACAATTTACAAAAGGCATACACGGACAAAATCACTAAATATACGGATCTTGCACACGAAATAAAACGCCTTTGGGGATCTTCCTATTGTTCTTTCTGCCACTGGGGTTATTCCACACTCGCTACACAAAAGCCTGTCAACACTAAATTTAAATCCACACTTATACAAAACCTTACAGAAAGCCACAATTCTAAACACCTGTCACATAGTAAGGAAATTCCTACACCCAAACATCAATACTCCCACGATTGCATAACTTTCCCTCCCTTGCATTTGAGCCCTTTGGGCTGGCCCTCTCTTGGGTCAGCCTCTGGGACTTGGCTTCCTGACTTGATCAGAGTTTGGTTTCCACAATTATTATTATTGGATCGACAGTGTGTTGTATCTATATGTCATCATTCATCATTGCCCTATAGGCCTCACTGTGGGGTTCCACAGGGTTCTGTTCTAGGGCCTTTATTATTTGTTATCTTCACTGCTGACCTCCCCGAGGTGATAAGCAACTCCCATATATAGATGTATGCAGATGATGTGAAACTGTTTCCTAACATTAAAAATAGTTTTGATGCTCACCTGCTTCAGCAGGACATTTATAGTGTATGTGATTGGTGTGAGCAGAATGATCTTGCAATTAATGCAACCAAATGCTCTGTTTTTACTGTGACAAAAAAGACCTGTTTTATCGAGTTCTCTTATTCTGTTTGTGGAAACTTGCAAGTTGCCAAGCCCTGTGTCCGTGATCTTGGCGTAATCATTGATAACACACTTTCCTATAATTCCCATGTTGACTCTGTTCGTCTGAAGGCTTACAGAGCTCTTGGTACCTTCTGTGCAATGGAGCCGATTTTCGATTTTCGGTGCCCTTCTACATTTGTTCGGCTATATCGGAGTCTAGTTTTACCCATTTTGTCCTACTGTTCTGTTTTACGGAATGGGGGTTCAAATTGACAGTCTTGTAAACTGGACAGGGTGCAAAATGTCTTCATTCGGTTCCTGAAGCAGAATTTCCCGAATTTTGATATACCTTCAGATCTGCGTCCACTCTCAGACATTAGAATGAAGACTGATCTTGCCTTTCTTAAAAATGTTTTAGTAGGGAAGGTGGATGCTCTGAACCTTCTCGAGTCCATTTTCATCCGAGTACCGCCCCATACTAGGAGGAAGCCCGTGATGAAGCTTTGGCCTCCTATTAAACCCAGAAAAAAATTTCGTCGGGATAAAATGTTCAGAATTCAAAAACTATACAATAAGAATTCTGATGTCATTGATTTATTTAATTAAGTTTCCTTATCATGTTACTATCCTGTGTTTGTGATTATGGTTGTATTTATTGTTTATCATTTATTGAATTCATGTTTGTCATTTTGTATTTTTGTATTATTTTTGTATTAATATTGTTATTTTTTCTCATTCTATTTGCTCGATATTGTAGTTCCGTGTTGGCTTGAATTAGCTGTGTGAACACAATAAATGAATTGAATTGAATTGAATTATTATTATTATTGCAACCATACTTCTGCTGACAGAGTTGGTGGCATAGTGCTTGCAATCAACATGCGCCTTCAGTTTTCCACTATTACCCAACGTCTTTCCCAAATTGATAATGTTTGATTTAGGATTATCCTTCCAAACCACCAAAGTCTTCTTGCTAGCTATGTTTATTTCTCTTCCATAAAAGCAAATAACATTCATTCCACTTTCGATGAACTTTAGGACATTTTCCTATAACACAGTACCAGTCTTCCTAGTCTGTGATTTTAACATCAGTGATGATTCAGTGAGCTATTACAGTTACCTTAAGCACTGCAAAGTGCAATATAGCTCAAGTCAGTACAGTGCAGAATCACATGGAGGAATGCTGGTTCTTGCTCTTACAGACCTCCCTGCCACAATTTCCAAGATGAAAGACAAAGACACTCTATTCTTTCTGGATTACCATCACCCTGCCTGGGTTGCAGACATAACCTCTTCCTTCCCTACATGTCAACAGAGTACATCTTTCATCCCACATTGCAATTGCAAACGGGTAATTATTCTTTACTTGTAGCGAACGTTCAACATGAAAACTGGAATGAAATACATGTATATGATTGCTCCAATACAAATGTCACCACTTCAGTTTTTGACAGACGGTTACAATTTATTCTCTCAAATTGCATTTCAGTGAATCATGGCATAGCTTCTTCCTCACGTAAAAAGTTTCCCAGTTGGTATATCTACGAGCTCATTAGATGCATTAGAAAGAATACTGCTACTCATAAACAGCATAAGAAATATAGAGACAGTCACTCTCTTGCTACTTTCGTCTCCCTACGGCATCAGTGCAAACAGCTTCAAAGACTTGATCATGAAGTATTTAAGGTGTCCCAATTATTCAAAACGATGCGTCATACAAAAAAAATAAAAAGATAAAAAAAAATACGTGTTTAATATTTTCAAAAAGAACTATCTAATGACACCAAACTTGACTCCCAACCCCATCCCCTGTGGGTGGGTGGGGTGGAGGACAACATTGAAATTTCAAATAGGAACCCCTATTTTTTTAATGCAGTTTTGGGTTCTACGTTAAAAATACATAAGTTTTTGTCAGAAACATTTTTTTTTTGATTTGTGATAGATAGTGCTGTAATCACACAAAATTTTTTGCAATTCTCGAGAAATGCAGTTTGGATTAAAAAATTAAAAAAGACCTGTTCAGTGTTTTTAAAATATGTTTCAAGTGGTACAGTAGCGCTCAAAAAAAGTACACTTTATGTTTTTTCATTATAACTTCTAAAGTATTGAATTTTAATTAAAGAGTTTGTAATAATATATAGACTGCATAAATATTTGAATATTTAAAGAAATCCAAACTCTTTAGAGTTAATTAGTATTTGAAGACTCATCCATTATTGATAGAGGTGAGTTCATAAAATAGTACACACTGAGTTTTATGTAGATTTTTCTCATATTCTCTATATTGATGTTGACATTTTGCTGTTGCTGACAATATTTAACATGTCGCTTCGAGTTCATCTGCCATCTTCAATAAAAAAGCACATTATAGATGCAATCAACAATGGCAACTCGTACACCTCAGTTTCGGAGCAATTTCAAGTTCCAAAGTCCACGGTGGCAAGAATTTTTCAGCGTTTTTGCACGCAAGGATATGTAACTTGTAAGCCTAGGTCGACCGACCAAAATCAACAACTCCACGAGAAGATAAAGTCTCGATACGGCTGTCTAAGGCTGACCCAAAGAAAACTGCAGTTGACCTTAATAACGAAATGGCAACCTTCCATAATGTTTACGTTAGTGTGAGTACCACGAAAAGATGTCTGAGGGATGCAGATTTGTTTGGCAGATGTCCCGTGAAAAAACCTTTGATCTCCAAGAAGAACCGGATAGCTCACCTCAAATTTGCCAAAGATCATTTGAAGTGGACATCCAAAAAATGGAATAAAGTGCTTTTTAGTGATGAATCGAAGTTTTTACTATTCGGGTCTGATGGTTTCCAGTACGTACGCCGTTCTGCAAACCATAGATTTGATCCAAAATACCAATTACCAACCATTAAACATGGTGGAAGATCCACTATGGTATGGGGTTGTTTCAGTCATAAAGGGGTAGGCCTGCTGATAAAGATCGATGGAATAATGGACAAAATAGTATATAAGAATATCTTAGAGCAACATATGCTTCCTTTTGCCAAAGCAAATATGCCTCGTGGATGGATTTATCAGCAAGACAATGATTCCAAACATACCGCTTGTGTGATCAAAGACTGGTTCAAGTCAAAGAAGGTACGAAATCTTATTGAGCATATGTGGGAAGAATTAGACCGCAGCTGCAAGTCACAGAAAGCACGAAATTCACTGGAAAAATTTGAAATTTTATGAAAAAATGGGAAAAAATTCCAATGGCCAAAATCACTAAACTAATTGATTCAATGCCAGCCCGCTACAAAGCTGTTATTGTTGCAAAATTTTTTGCAACAAAATATTGATCTACTAACTCTTTTTTTTCATTGTATTTACTTCATTTTTGAGATTTTTTTTTGCGTGTGTACTATTTTATGATTTTTGTATTTTGGCAGTTTAATGGTGTCCTCGCAAATACAAATAACAGTGACCTTATTTCTATTTTTTCTTTTGTATATTTATATAGATAATATGTATACAAAGTTTAGTTATATGTTCTTAATTTTTGAAAGTATTATAGCAATAAACATGAAAGTGTACTATTTTTTGAGTGCTACTGTATGTTTCCTCTTTTCCTTCTTTTTGCCTCAAATATGTTTTGGATCTTTATATTGTATTTTTAATTTTTGTTCGCCTAGTTATGTTTTGTTTAATTTATTTATTTATTTATTTATTTATTTATTTATTTATTTTATTTATTTATTTAAGATTACAATTACAAACATTCGTCCAGGGCCAGTATGGAAAAACCGACAAGGAGGTCCTTGGACAGAAGGTGCTTATAAACCTTAAGGTGCTTAGTAAAATAAAGATAGATAACCGATAAGAAAAAAAAAACAGAAAATAAAAAAAATATAAAGGAAGAAAAAACAAAATAAAAAAAAGAAGAAGATAAAAATGAGATTAAAATAAACGTTAGGCTAATAAAAGAAATTAGAGCGAAAATCCCTGAAAGAAGTTAGTACGAAAAAAGAAATTTTTTAATTTAGATTTAAAAGAAAACGTACTCGGAGCGAGGCGAAGATCGAGGGGTAGCTGTGACCATAACTTAATATAAATGATGGATTTATAAGTAATACTTCGATCTAAAGTTATTTATTCAACATGTTTCGGCCAGGGACCGAATAAAGTTATTATTCAACATTTATAATTCCTGAAGATGGCCCCTGGCCGAAACATGTTGAATAAATAAATTTAGATCAAAGTATTAGTTATAAATCCATCATTTATAATAATCCAGTAATACAAGAACCACAACCCTGTTAACATAACTTAATATACCTGGGGTTCGTCGAGCATCTTCGTGACATCTATAGTAAATGAATAAGGGTCCAAAGAGATGCGGTAGAAACCTTTTATTTGCCTGACGCATTTCAACTGGACGTTATCATCGGAGGCGGTTAAGCTACAGAGATGTGAGGCTACGACAATCGAACAGTGAAGTGTACATTTGTTAGGATAGGACGAAAGCAGCGCTTTCACAAGGCTCATCCAACCAGAATAAATTCCAAATGAAATACACTGAGGTAGTTAAGAAGCCTAACCAACCCAAGCGGTCCTCCATATTATACAAAAAAGAAAATAAGATTGACGATTGTCAGAAACAAAAAAAAAACAAACGAAATTAAAAAAAAAATACAAGGAGAAATAAGATTATCACATCTTCCAGTAGTCAGGGAAAGAGGCGTTGCTAATATCTTCAAAATTGATGTCAAGAACGTGCCTCGGTTTACGATACTTCGTATGCCAGTTCATATTCATTGAGTTCTTCAGTATCCCTTTCACAAGCTTATTGTCGTGAGTGTTCATCTTCTGTATCATAATCAAAAGGAGATCCTGTATAAACTTTCCGATATGGGCCATGTTTAAATCCAAGTGGATGGATTGGTTTTTCACCATCCTTCTGTCCAGCTGGGCAATGGTCCTCAGGGTAACATTCTGGAATGACTGTAGTTCACTCCATCTGGTTTTACAGATAGTCGCCCACGCAGGCATGCCATAGAGGAGTATGGTCCGGATAATCGATTTGTACAGAAGTAGTTTGTTGTCAATGCTGAGGGCGCTGTTGCGACCCATGAGAGCAATGATACTGTACATAGCCCTCTTCGCTTTATTCAGAGCATAGGACATATGCTGGTTCCATCAGAGTCTTGAGTCAATGATAACTCCCAGATACTTGTAGTTGTCCACCCAGTCCAGTTTCTTATTGAACAGAACAAGGGAATCTGGGGGATGCTTGAGCTTTCTATTGAGGTACAAAGCCTTGCACTCTCCGACTTTGTACCTTAAGGTTCAACTTCCAGCAGTAAAACCAGTCTTCGAACTGCTTCAAGGCGCACTGCAGCCGAGTGATAACGTGAGCCGGCTGGTGTGCCCATGTCATAATGGCAATGTAATCCGCATAAAAATACAGATTACAATTATCGGGTTTCGGGAATTCATGTACAAAGTAATTAAATAGCACAAGCCCGAGGACAGAATCCTGAGGGACACCGGCCTTTACAACACGGGGTGTGGAAAGATCTTCTCCAACTTTGGCTTGATAGGATCTGCCGCCAAGAAAGGATTTTACCATCAAAATCAAATCGGCAGGGAAGCAGTCTCTGACCATTTTGTAGACAAGGCCCTCATGCCACACTTGGTCAAAAGCTTTACTGATATCGAGAAATACCACCCCACAGTACCTGGATAGGTTCAGGGGGGTGATCAGGTCTTCAATGAGCCTCCATATCTGCATCGGACAAGAGTGGGCAGCACGAAAGCCAAACTGCTCTACCCGAAAAAGGTCATTTGCTAGATAGTGATCTTGGAATCTGACGAGGATCGTTCTCTCCAACTCCTTGGACATCGTGGGTAGCAGGCTAATAGGTCTGTAACTCGCCGGAATTGCAGGATTTTGCCCCTGCTTGCGGATACTCAACACAATAGATTTCTTCCAAGCCACAGGGAAATAAGAAAATTTCCAGCAGTCGCTAATGATATTGGTGAGAAAGTCAATAACGTTCTTTGGGAGATTCATAAGGGCGTTATTACTCACCTTGTCTTTTCCTGGAGTCTTCTTCTTTTTCAGTTTACATATGATGTTGGTGATCTCTCCAGCCTCGATGTTGTACTTCGTTAAATGCTGCGGGACTTCATCAAAGTTGACAATACCTTCTTCCACACGCTGAGACATGATTTGGCTCTCGGGCTTATCGTTGGTAGGAGTAACAACTGCATTTCCAGTGAATCTGCAATGAATTGGGCCTTGTCCTGATCAGTTTGGACATAAGTCACCTTGTGGAGTACGTAGTGGAGGAAGTGTATCATTCTTCCTCTTTTGTAAAGCTCTGACCATATTGCAAATGGAATTGTCGCGAGCCGACAAGCTTTTGAGTTTTTCATTCCATCTAGCGTCGCGAAGCTCTTTTATATCCTCTTGGACTCTTCGCACTAGCCTGTTATATATGGTTTTGAGCCAGGGTTCACGATAGCGTTGCCATAGTCTACGAGTCCTGTTTCTTTCAGAAATTAGGCGTTGGATTCCAGAAGTGAGTTGGATTCGATGAGGAGGTTTTTATTCTCTGATGGATACTTACTAGCTTCTATGGCACTGTTAATACATCTGGTGATGTTTTCAGCACATTGATTGATGTCCTCTGTACAGTAAGCAACATCGGGTTGGCAGCTATATTCCTTAAGAATATCTTTGTAGAGCTTCCAGTCTTGATGATGTATTAGTTTCTTTCGGAAATTTATGTCGACATTGTCAAAGTTCAATGCCACAGGCTTGTGGTCAGAAGAAAGGTCATCAATCGTGACGATATTGTACGGTTTGAAGAAACCTTTCAAGAGCGAGATGTCCAAAACGTCACTACTAGGGGAGTGGTGGCAGTAGTAGGTGTCCTCCACAGGTTCAGCAGCGATGATATGATCTCTACCTTGTATGTACCTATAGAGAATCATGCCGTTGTAATTCTGCGTTCTGGAGTTCCAGCTTGGGTGTTTGGCATTTAGGTCACCAGCTAGGACGACTGGAGTGTCACCACTGTTCATCAAGCTTGCTTATGTCAAGATAATGTTTAGGTGAATTGTAGAGCACCACGAACTTCACTTCACCACAGGAGACGTCATTGATAATGATGGAGGCTGATTCCATACCTGCATAAGACTTTGAGACTAATTCTTGGTGTTGAATTCCCTTCTTAATGATGATCGCAGCGCCCGCAGAAGCACATCTTGCAGCATTTGAAGCCATTCGATCCTTACGGTACACACAGTAGCCAGGTAGCTTGAAGTCTTGGCTTGGTTTGAGATGAGTTTCACAAAGGAAAGCAACGTCGATGTCTTGCTTTAACAGAAAATTGTGAAACTCGATACGCTTTCGGGGAATGCCCCTAGCGTTCCATATCACGAACCGAAGTTCACCTTTGTTGATTACAGTATAACGCTGTGCAGCCATAATAAAATTAGTTGGTCATAAGGAGCCCACTCAATTGTGGTTAACTTTTGCCTAGATTAGAAAACAGATGAAAGATACGTCCTAATTGCTTATACATACCTGGTAGGTCGTTGACGTTGTTGCCTTTATCTTCCGGCGTAGACACAGCAGCAGCATAGGATTTGCCTACTGTCACTTTAGAACTAGGCATCCTTTGAACCTGGGAGCATTTTGGACATTTCGTGTAACTTGAAGTGTGCTGTCCACCACATCTGATGCACTTTGGGGGGTCTTGTCCTTTGATCCTGGGGCAATCTCTTGACTGGTGCCCCTCAGCACATTTATTACAACGAGGATCTTCCGTGCAGCCCATGGATACGTGTCCGAAGCGCAGGCAGTTGTAGCACTGTAGTGGCTTCTTGTTCCCTCGAAAGGCCTCCACTGTTACCGCCAGCGGCCCAATACGTGTTATGTTTTTCAATGAATGGTTGTGTTCGGAACCAAAACCATCGGCATATCAATGGATCCTTTGGCTTTCCTCAAGCGAATTAATTTTTCCGGGATGTAGTTGGCTCTTTTTAGGTCTTCTTGGAAGTCATCGAGGTCATACGTAATATCCACATTACGTATCACGTATTTCAAGACCTTCTGCGACTTCAGTTAATGATGCTGAATTTTTAAGATATTATTAGACTTAATTCCAGAGACTAACCTGTTGTGCGTTTCTTCGTCTTCACATTTAACTTTGACGGTTTCAGCTCTGCCCGTATGAACGGTGATCTTTTCCACTGGAACATGCTTCTCGAGCTCAGTTAAGATCGTCTTAAACGGGACGCCATGAGTCCGCACGAGATGTGAGGCTGGCCAGGCCTGGTATTTATACATAGTAGAAAGAGTGTTAAGGCCAATGGAATAAATTACAGAGTAATGGGGAACATTATGACAAACGATGAATGGTTGTATAGGAATAGATGTTTGATATAAGGAAAAGCGCGGACCTTATGGAGGTCTTAACATCCTGTTCGGTTGGAGGTGGTTTGCATCTTGGTGAAATTGAGGAGCCGCTGGATCGTATCCGTTCTTTTGAACATGGGTTGGTTGTTGAGCATAGTTGTTAGCTTCATTTCTTTATGTTTAGTTATTTCGTATTCTTCTCGTAGTAATATCTTGGCTTTGTCTTTTCCGGTCCATAGTATGTGCATGCACTGGTCCACGATACGTGGACCTGAAAAGACAAAGAAGATACTACTACGAGAAGAATACGAAATAACTAAACATAAAGAAATGGAGCCAACAACTATGCTTAAACCGAACCAACTATGCTCCTCAATTTCACCAAGATGCAAACCACCTCCAACCGAACAGGATGTTAAGACCTCCATAAGGTTCGCGCTTTTCCTTATATCAAACATCTATTCCTCTACAACCAGTCACCATTTGTCATAATGTTTCCCATTACTCTGTAATTTATTCCATTGGCCTTAACACTCTTTCTACTATGTATCAATGCCAGGACTGGCCAGCCTCACATCTCCAGAAGAGGAAGAATGATACGCTTCCTCCACTACGTACTCCACAAGGTGACTATGTGCAAACTGATCAGGACAAGGCCCAAGTCATTGCAGATTCACTGCAAATGCAGTTTGTTACTCCTACCAACGATAAGCCCGAGAGCCAAATCATGTCTCAGCGTGTGGAAGATGGTATTGTCAACTTTGATGAAGTCCCGCAGCATTTAACGAAGTACAACATCGAGGCTGGAGAGATCGCCAACATCATAAGTAAACTGAAAAAGAAAAAGGCTCCAGGAAGAGACAAGGTGAGTAATAACGCCCTTATGAATCTCCCAAAGAACTTTATTGACTTTCTCACCAATATCATTAGCGACTGCTGGAAATTTTCTTACTTCCCTGTGGCTTGGAAGAAATCTATTGTGTTGAGTATCCCCAAGCAGGGGCAAAATCCCGCGAGCTACCGACCTATTAGCTTGCTACCCTCGATGTCCAAGGTGTTGGAGAGAACGATCCTCGTCAGATTCCAAGATCACTGTCTAGCAAATGACCTTTTTCGGGAAGAGCAGTTTGGCTTTCGTGCTGCCCACTCTTGTCCGATGCAGATATGGAGGCTCGTTGAAGACCTGACCACCCCCCTGAACCTATCCAGGTACAGTGGGGTGGTATTTCTCGATGTCAATAAAGGTTTTGACCAGGTGTGGCATGACGGCCTTGTCTACAAAATGATCAGAGACGGGTTTCCTGCCGATTTGATTTTGTTGGTGAAATCCATTCTTGACGGCAGATCCTATCAAGCCAAAGTTGGAGAAAATCTTTCCACACCCCGTGTTGTAAAGGCCGGTGTCCCTCAAGGTTCTGTCCTCGGGCCTGTGCTATTTAATAACTTGGTACATGATTTCCTGAAACCCGATAATTGTAATCTGTATTTTTATGCGGATGATACTGCCATTATGACTTGGGCACACCAGCCGGCTCACGTTATCACTCGGCTGCAATTAGCCTTGAAGCAGTTCGAAGACTGGTTTAACTGCTGGAAGTTGAACCTTAACGTCGGAAAGTGCAAGGCTTTGTACCTCAACAGGAAACTCAAGCGTCCCCCAGATTCTCTTGTTCTGTTCAATAAGAAACTGGACTGGGTGGACAACTACAAGTATCTGGGAGTTATCATTGACTCAAGACTCTGATGGAACCGGCATATGTCCTATGCTCTGAATAAAGCGAAGAGGGCTAAGTACAGTATCATTGCTCTCATGGGTCGCAACAGCGCCCTCAGCATTGACAACAAACTACTTCTGTACAAATCGATTATCCGGACCATACTCCTCTATGGCATGCCTGCGTGGGCGACTATCTGTAAAACCAGATGGAGTGAACTACAGTCATTCCAGAATGTTACCCTGAGGACCATTGCCCAGCTGGACAGAAGGAAGGTGAAAAACCAATCCATCCACTTGGATTTAAACATGGCCCATATTGGAAAGTTTATACAGGATATCCGTTTGATTATGATACAGAAAATGAAGACTCACGACAATAAGCTTGTGAAAGGGATACTGAAGAACTCAATGAATATGAACTGGCATACGAAGTATCGTAAACTGAGGCACGTTATTGACATCAATTTTGAAGATATTAGCAGCGTCTCTTTCCCAGACTACTGGAAGATGTGATAATCTTCTCTCCTTGTATTTTTTTATTTCGTTTGTTTTTTGTTTCTGACAATCGTCAATCTTATTTTCTTTTTTGTATAATTTGGAAGACCGCTTGGGTTGGTTGGGCTTCTTGACTACCTCAGTGTATTTCATTTGGAGTTTATTCTGGTTAGATGAGCTTTGTGAAAGCGATATTTCATCCCATCCTAACAAATGTACACTTCACTGTTTGATTGTCGATTGTCGCCTCACATCTCTATAGCTTAACCGCCTCCGATGATAACGTCCAGTTGAAACGCGTCAGGCAAATAAAAGTTTTCCACCGCATCTCTTTGGACCCTTATTCATTTACTATAGATAACTTAATAGCTGAAATAGCAATACTACGCGCATGGTAGTTCGAGGAGGAGCGGGGAACTCTTATAGAAAACGAATAACGAATATCGTAAGTATGTATTTACCTACCAACTTGGAAATAAAGCGGGGAAGTGAGATGTAATTGGCGGGAGATGACCTGGTAAGTAAAAATCGCTAGATTGCTAATATATAATTGATGAGTGGTTAAAATACCATAGAAGGAAAGGGGTAAGAAACCGATTCAGGGATGCGAATTTTCAACCAAAGCTATAAAAATCTTTTTTGAATGCGAAAGAGTCGTAATAATTTAGCATTAGATACGGCTCCCCAAAAAATACCATAATAAAGACATGATTGAATCATAGCAAAGTAAAGAAGGAGTAGAATAGAAGAAGAAAGGAAATGAAGATGTGAAAATAAACCAAGTTTTTGATTAAGAGAAATTGCCAATGCGTTAATATGAGTATCCCATGACAAATCTGAGGAAATATGAATTCCAAGGTATTTAAATGAAGATGATGGCCAAAGAGGAGTAGAATTGTAAGTAAGGCAAAAGTTAGCGTTACTACCGCATTTGTTACGTTGGGAGAAAATAATGTACGTTTTCTTTTCCAAATTCAACTTCAAATTTTTTAATGAATTCCACTGACAAAGCTTTGCTAATGCCACATTCATTGTAGATTGCATAGAGAGCACCGAAGTGTCTGCACAAGAAATAGTTGCATCATCAGCATAGAACATAGAAGGAGTTGGTGCTAAAAAAGAAGAAAGATCATTTATAAACAAATTAAATAGAAGGGGGGAGAGATTGGAGCCCTGAGGTACTCCGCAGTTTCTAATAACTGAGGAGGAGAAATCCCCAATGGTTAAAGAGTATATACGATTAGATAAGAAACCGATTAACCAATTAAGGAGAGGACCGTGAATATTATATTGAAAGGCGAGTTTGTTAAGCAAAAGATGATGAGGCATAAAGTCAAAAGCTTTGGAGTAATCAAGAAACACAGAGACAACAAGTTTGTTTTGGACCATATTAGATGTTATGTATTCCAAAAGATCGTGACAAGCCGATAAAGTGCTACGCTTAGCGACAAAACCATATTGGGAATCAGAAAGATAATTATTAGTAAAAATATATGAAGATAATCTAGTATAAAAAGTCTCTTAAATATATTTGCAAAACCTGAAAGAATAGAAATCGGGCGGTAATTGTTAAAACTTTTTGAGTCACCCTTCTTAAAGATTGGAATAATTTTTGCCTGCGCTAAGCTTAAAGGAAATTTTCGCTGAGAGATTGACATATTAAAAAGCAGGGTTAAGGGACAAGCAAAACCTGCAGTGGCATCGATTAGAACATCAGATCTAACACCTAAGGGGTCAAGAGAAGGTGAAGATTTTAAATGTGTAATGATTGAAAAACTTTTATCTTCTGTTGCAGGGGAAACAAAAAAAGTGCCAGGCCTCGTTGGTAAAATTATTGGACAACTTTGCTGGGAAGGAGGAAGACAATTAGAAATAGGTAATAGTGCTTCAAGAAAATCCCTCACAGATGATTTAAAAGGGGGAAAAGATTCAGAAAAAGGAGAAGGTGAGGATACAGAACCGCGTACCAAATTATTTATCGTGTGCCATTTAGTTTTATTAGAGGATATATTTTGGAATATGTTCGAATAATACTCTGCTTTTGCTTGTTTTATTATAGTTCGCAATTGATAGGCAAATAAACGGAAGTTTTGCTTAGTTTTCGGGTTCGTGATCGACGGAATTTTTTATGTAAAGAATATTTATGTGAGACTAACGATAGAATATAAGTAGTCATCCAAGGCTTGTGCATGCCTAAATCCGTTTTTTTAGAATGGGAACTAAGCAGAGGAAAGTAACGATTGAAGCCATGATAAACGTGCGTAAGAAAATTGTCGAATGTCAGATTTATATCAGAAGTTTGATCTAGAATTAAATTTTAGTCCGTAAGTTCTAAAAAAGAATTAAATACAGCCAAACGTGGAGGGGTGATCAGTCTCTTTGAGTTGGAAGACACAGACGGTGTATTTCCTGAGGGGAGACGTGAAATTAGCGACAAAATAGGAAAATGGTCACTGATTGCCAAATCTAATGAACCACTAATGATGTTATCAGTATCAGAAAGGAAGCATTGGTCAATAATTGAGTAAGTATTAAAAACACTAGAGAAGTGAGTATAAGAGGTAATTGCTAAAGAAAGGCCCAGACCTGAGGTTAAATCTATAATAGCATCTACATTGGGAGAAGATTTAGAAAAGTCGATATTGAAATCGCCTAGAATAATAATTTTTTTTTTGAGGAAAAGCTTACCTCGAATAATGTTGATTTTAAATACGAGAAAAAAAATTGGCAAAGGACCCGGAAGGAGGTCGGTATATAGAAATGATATAATATTTGTTATTAATCAAAACCGTTAAAATTTCAATATCTGCTAATATCTCAGAATGGAAAGGACAAAATATTTGATGCAAAGAGTTTTCCAGAAAAATAGTGATTCCGCCTCCTCTTCTCAGCAGACGATGTAGAGTGAGACGAGTAGCCGTCAAGGGAAGGAGTATCACCTATCGATTTAGACCATGTTTCGGTTCAGGAAATAATGTGTGGCTTCATATTAAGTGTAGATAGATATACCAGGAGAGTTAAGAAATTAGCGCTGACGCTCCGAATATTTAAACCAAGTAGAAATAATACTGAAGAAGAAGAAAATTGGTTAGTAATTTTTAATACGATTCGCATTAAAAGTAGAAAGAGAAGATGGATTAGAATAATCGAGCATTTTAAAAAATTTAACTTCAAAGAGTCCATGAAGTTATGAAGTGGGTAGCGAAATTTAATAGAAAGAAATATAAAAAAATTGATATCCTTGAAATAGAAAAAATTGATATCCTTGACAAAGCCGGGAATAAATGGCGAAACTAGTTGGAACTCCTGATGTCCCTCTGTTATACTGTAAGGCCACCACCTGTTTAGTTAATAGGAACAGTATTATGATCCATCCTTCCAAATATAAAAAAACAAGATAGGAGCAAAGAGGTAAAGGACTTACACTAACAAAGAAGAACAAAAAAGAAAAAAAAGATAAGATCTAGACACAGTTGTAAAAAGGTAACATCCAAAAAAGAAAATAAGTAATTACTAAATAAATTAATTGTAATTAAATTAGCAAAAATTAACAATTAAAAATTGCCTAATCAAAAAGATAAATACAAGAAGATAAATACAAAAATCATAGTACAACTTGCATTATGAATTTAAATATGCTTATGGAGGGTACAAAAATAAGTAAAGGGTCCCAAAGGACGAGAAGAGAGGGTGAGATTCGAATTCAATCAGTTCGCCTGTTCAAGATCAGAGATATTGCGAAGGATCGTGATTTTCCCGGATGAATCTTTCGTCATCACTTTTCCACCATAAGACCAAGTTTTCCGTGGGCCAAATTTAGTTTTGGCCGCTGAGAGCAAGCGGAAGCTAGCAGGTGTTAGATCCTCTACGATGACTATCGTGGTGCCAGCAAGATTTTTACGATTTTTTATTATGAGGTCCTTAGTAGAAATTGAAGAAAATTGCATTAAAATTGGCCAAATTTTGGCTGAGTTTCTAGGACCAAGACGATGCAATGCTTTAACTTCCTGTGGAGTCAATGGGACATCAGCTTTTGACTGAAGAAATCAAGACATTTCGCTTGGATATCCTCCATTGGTTCTTCCTTCAGTCCGAAAATCCTGATGTTTTGACGCCTCGTATATTGCTCGAGGTCATCAATTTGAGTTTTAAGAAGAATGTATGACGGATCAGAGGCAAATATAGGAGATGAACCATTATCAGGGAGACGGGCATTGATGTCCTCGATAGCTGAATCTAGTTGACTAGATGAGAGTCAATATCATTAATTTTAGAAATAATTCCAGAAATCTCTTTAGAAAAATTAGAAAGAGATTGGTCTAGATTCTCCTTTAATTTAGCAAAAATTAATTCTGCAATTTTATCTAACAAAGACAGCATAGAGCAGTAATTATTGATACCTTGTTCAACGGCTATCATAATTGGATCATCCAAAAGAGACTTGGAGGGCAAGCTCAGTTGATTTTGCCAGGTAGATGGCTTGCCTTTACCAGCGGTGTTCTTGTCATCTTTAGGCGTGATTATTATCACTAATTGTATCCGTAAAAAAATTCAAGTAATAAATTGATTGTTCTTATCTTAGAGGAACATGTGTATTATAAATTGTAATTATCCAGAGCCGAAGATAAGAAGCTAACCACTTCAAGTAGGAGCGAGAATCACGCACGTCTATCGATGGAATTTTTGCCTAGCATTTTATTCTCTAACTATTTATGGCTCTACTTTTATTATATTTATAAATTTATATAAGAAATAAAATCTAATGCTAATTACTGTCTTTATTTCTTTGTTGTTGTAGGTTTTTTGCTTTTTTTTATTTTTATATTTTACCTTCTGGAGAGCTAACATGTCGGCCCTTTGGCCATACCAGCTCCGGTTAGGTTTTTTTTTAATACTTATACTTTGAATAAATAAATAAATAAATAAATAGTACACAAGCAAAAAAGTTCTGGCTCATTTGTATTTAATAAATAGCAAAACCTTTGGTCGGTTTTGAAAACCATTGCCATTTTGTTCCTGATCCAAGGACACATGACGTTGATGAATTTAGATATCCTCAGCATTCTCCAAATACTCATACGAGAAATTCCTGATTGAGGTGATATTTCTCGGACATTCACATGTAGATTATGAGCCACTGCAGCTGTTGATTATTTTCTCTAGCTGCATGCATTCTTTTCTTCAACTGTACTCTTCCATCAGTAGAAAACTGTTTAACAACTCCAAACAAAATACGAATGTGATCGTACTCTTTCAGGAAAAAAACTCAGCATAAAAATGGACAGCATCATTGAAATTTCTCCTACATTCGCCATAAATGAAAATCCTTTCAATTTTTTCTTGCACAGTTATGTAATCAATGATGCAAATTTAAAAGAGAATGACAGTGGCATGGAACATTTTTCAAAAATTGATCAAGCACCACTCATAATTAGAGAGTTTAGTGTCTAATCATTATCGGATCATCTCTGAAGTACCTTGGATACGGATCATGGAGAGACGCCACTAACAAATTAATTATGAAAAATCTTATTTTATGCAATTACAGTGCCATCTATCACAAATCAAATAAAATTTTTCAGACAACACTTATGCATTTTTTTATTGTAGAATCCGAATCTGCAATTAAAAAAAATGGGGATTCCCATTTGAAATTTCAAAGTTGCCCCCCACCCGACCCACAAGGGGTGGGGTTGGAGGTTCAAGCGTTGGCATCATTGGATAGCTTTTTTAAAAAATATTAAACATGTATTTTTTTATTTTGTGACAATAAAGTGTGATTGTCACATAAATTTCTTAAATGAAATTTGGTTGATTTTATTATATTTACGAATTAGTGTTTACTGATTTATTAAAATTTACATTTTATTTTATTTTTGTTAATTTTCTGTATTTAAATCTCGCCTCGAAGCTTGTTTCCCATGGCAACGGCTTCTTTATTTATAAAAATCACTGTTGAGTATAAGCAGTGGGGCATTGCCATGGAGATGAAGAGTTCAAGTGAAGAGCTAAGGGGATGGGAGCTAGGAAAAGACTGAGAAGGAACGCCTCTGATTGGATAATAATCTTGGATGGGAAAAAGAGGACAAAGGCCTGGCAGAGAACAACGGGAGCAGTTGGAGCGTATGGGTGCTAAGGTTTGTGCTCCAGAATTGAAAACAGTGACCTGTGAGGGCAAAGTATGCTCAGTGATCATTGTGCTCAGAGTGCTGGGATATATTTATGAAGGACAGTTGCACACGTAATGCACAGAGAAGAATGAAAGCATATGTATAGCTGTCAATTAACCAATTGATAGGAAACTGGCAATAAACTGAGGGATTGTCAACTATGCTGAGGGGATGCAAAACTCCTGCAACTTCTTATCAATTACAAGCCCGGGAAGAAACAGCAACTAATGAACAGGATGACTCTGTCGGGAAGAGTGGAGTTGTTAATGCAGGGAGGGCTAAGCCTGGAACGAGCGAAAATAGCTCGGGCTTAATCTTTTGTAAGACAACAAAAGTGCTTTTAGTCAAAAGGAGTCAGGAGGAAAAATACATCAAACTACTGCAAGGACCATGGGAAAATCGAAGGTACCATCAGCAGGCATAAGGGATAAGAAGCCACAACGGAACGAGATTGTGTGCGACTATAGAGCAAAGCTGCGAAACTTCATCTACATGAGAGGCAAGCTTCACCATGTGTCATGTGCTAAATGTCAATCTTGTATTATGTGTGCAACGTTTAAATCATTGAAATGTGGGTCACGTGAGCTCACACAAAAAAAAACAAAACGATCGTTTATTAGCGCGATAGAATTTGTGTTGAGGTTAATTTTTTTGAACATTGATTTAAAACCATTCAGAGAGGCAAACTTTGACTTTAATAAGAATTATAACTGGTTCATTTTCGTATTTAATATTAACTAGCTGACCCGGCGAACTTCGTACCGCCTTACAGTCAATGAATATCGTGTTAACTTTTAGCTAAACTTAATTTAGGATTTTATTAATGTAATAAAATGAATAAAAAATTATTAATTTCAATAGTTTATTAAGATAATATATATAAAGAAAATAAAATTCAATAAAAATACAAAAATCAAGTATTTCAATGGTGTGTTAGCAAAACATTTGCTTTATTGAGGCTATGTTTTTTGTTGCATGGGTTGCACTCGGCTTGATTCTCTTCATTGAAGCACCTTGTGATATACGACATTTTTCGTTTTGTTATCAGGTGCAAGAACAAATAAAGCGGATGGTTTGCCGACTCGTGAACATGCCACGTACAATTGACCATGAGAAAAACATTCATTTTCTAGATTCAGACCACAAACACTCAAGGATTGGCTTGTGATTTGTTAATCGTCATGGTGATTGTAATACGAATCGGAAATTGAATTCATGTAAACTCAAAGGGCATATCTGTTGGGATCATCGGAATCCTCGGAATGAGAACTTCCTCACCTTTGAATTTTCCTTTGAGTATCGTCGCCTGAATCACATTGATTATAAGTTTTCTTACCACCAAACGCATTCTATTGCATAGTTTTGGTTGGTCTAAATTTCGAAGCATGATGACTATCAAGCCAACCTTCAGTTGTAAATTGTGCAGTGGTAAGCCAGGCACATCCAAGAAGTTTAAAAATTCAGTTGGATAGTTGGTGGCTTCGTCTTCTTTGGTTACACAGTCAATAAATTTGAATGAATGCAGAGTACCAACGATTTCATTGTGAAGTACGAAGTTTAAGTCATCCACATCTTTGTTCTTAGCCGCTAAAATTGCTTGCTCACTCAACCGTTTGTTATTTTTGTGGTTAGCAATGATGTTCGGGAATACTTTGTTGATGAGCTCAATTGCAAAAATTCGGAGGAAATAAAATCAATCCGCTCGATTCGTCGATAGGAACACGGCCATTACCAATAGTCAGCAATTGCTTGGAGAAACCTCACAGCAGATGGATCGTTCAGCAATGCAACTCTCATGTTTGCTGTCAGCTGAAGTTTCTTCACATAGCGCCACAGATTTGATGATTTGAGGCCAGCGTTTATTTCATCGGCAGCAGTCGAACTTGGAATGACTGGCAGTGTTTGGCAGAAATTGCCAGACAGTAAAATCATTGCGTCTCCAAAACATCTCGAGTCATTGCGCAGATCTTTCAATGTTCAGTCAAGTGCTTCCAATGCGCGTTTGTGCGCCATTGTGCATTCGTCCCAGATGATGATTTTAGATGCTACTAAAACTTTGGCCATTGCGGAGTGTTTCGCAATATTACATGTTAGTTGTTCAGTAGTTTGAAGGTTTAACGGCAACTTTAACGCTGAATGAGCCGTACGGCATCCTTCTAACAATGTGGCCGTTATTCCAGAAGAAGCAACTGCTACCTCAATGTAGGATCTCGCACGAACAGTGGACAAAATCAATGACATGAGGAATGTCTTCCCAGTACCAACATCTTCTGCAATTGATAGCTCACGTCACGTAAATAATTACAAATAAGCTATGAGAGAAAAAATCATCCTATTGTTTACATCGATGAAACATGGATCGATTCAAATTTGGCTGTTTGACCCCCACTGCTGCATAGATTCATCTGCAACTGCAGCGACACCAACAAACACATTAAGCAACTCAGCGGCCTTCTCGTGGCATGCGGACAGTATCTAGTGCAACACCAGTTAATGTGTTAAGTATATAGTGCAACACCAGTTAATGTGTTAACAAACTTTCAACCCCACCTTTCCCCCCTCTTCCGTGATTTTTTCCGATATTTTAATACTTATTCTGCTATTCGGGGCAGAGACGAATCCAACAAATCAGAGATCATTAAAATCGGACCAGCCGTTCTTGAGTTATAAATGATGTAACTAACCCGACTTTGTTTTATGTATATAGATTTAATTTTATTAGAATTGGATTATTATAATGCATGCTCAAAGAGCTCGAACTTAGAGTAACCTTTAATTTCATTTATTTAACTTCTAATAAGTCATTAAATTAATCATAAATGGAGTATTGTCATTATTTCATTTAAGTAAGTGACAAATTTAGATGCTTATAAAGTAAATTCATTGGGTTTGGAGGAAGTAAACTAAAAGAAATTTATTGGATAAGCAGGGAGGTCTTTGAAACATTAGAGCAAAGGGGAATATTATTGTTCTAAGGGCAAATTGTATTTAACGTTGCTAATCATTGATTCAACAGTATTGAAACGGTGATGAACATTTATCACCTACAAGGGAACACTGTGTTCTGGAATTAAGTTAGTTTATTATGTTCATTTTCATGTGTTGAATGGGGATGAGCATTGTTACATAGAATTTCCTTGAACAATATCATTGAAGAAGGGGATCTAAACAGGGTCATTTGAAAGCGGGTGGGGTATTTCTTTAGAGAGATTCAATTGGGGACAAATACAGTTGTATTTAAGCACTGAATGTCATAGAAAGCAACGATTGCAAATTTAGCTAGTTTATGAGAGACCGAAAGTGTATGAGCATGTGTCTGACTCCCATGTCATACTCACACTTATACACTCTTTATATTAAATAATGAATATTAAAAAAAAATAAAATAAAATAAAATAAAAAGTAAGAAATATAAAGCTGACGACTCGGGTAGAGTCTATCCTTTGTCAAAACAGGGAGGATAATTCTCTAAAGAAAGGAGAATATTAGAGAATTATCCTAAAAATGATGATTTTAAGTATATAAATAAAATTATTTATCTTAAATTATTTATATAGTAATACAAGGTGGAACCAGAAAGTATGATGAATGACTCGGAAAAACAAACAGGGCCAGGTTTTCAGAGATTGTACTTTACTGTCCTTCAAAGTAAGGCTGCATGACCACAGTGCACTTTTGACATTATTTGTACAACTGTTGCATGGCATGTGAAAAATCCTCTTTCAGTACTGCTTGAAGTTCTCTTGTCCTAGCGTTTGAATATCTGGAATGTCAAGCAATTTGTCTCCTTTCATTGTTGATTTCAAGCAAGAAAACAGGAAGAAGTCCGGCAGTCATAGATTTGGAGAATACGGAGGGTGGTAAAGTTTTGGAATCTGTTTTCATGTTACAAAGGTGAAGCAATTCCTCGTGTGATCGATTTCTCAACATTCAAATGGGGGCCTGTGCGAGTGAACTTCAAGCAGTACTGAATAATGCAACAGTTGTATAAATAATGTCAAAAGGGTGTTGTGGCCATTGAGGCTTACTTTTGAAAGAGAGTAAAGTATCATCTCTGACCTACTTGTCCTTGTTTGTTTTCAGAGTCATTCACTGAACTTTCTGGTCTCACTTGTATAAAAATTAAACATTAAAAAATCATAATAAACTTTTTATATTTTCACAGATTTGATTGTGGGTCAGGAATGGGAACAGTCCGCAGCTCAGAACCTGTTCTTTTAAATTCATGGAATCGATTAGTTGTGAATCGTCATCTATGGAGTGCCTATGTACATCTAAATGGGGGCGTTCACAGTCAAGGCCGATCTAAGGTAGTGATTTAAATTTCACTATTTTACTTTATTTTCTTATATATTATTTATATCTCCTGAAGAATTATTTATTAGAAAATGTTACTGTTAAGGTTACCTTTCATAAAGGATTTGATTTTTATTCTTAAAAATTCCAATAATGATGTAATGGTAATAAATAAAACTAACGTTCGTATAGTTAAGTACGGTCATATTGTTTGTTATATTAATTAATTATACTTTTTTCTTTAAAACAACATTTACACTCACATTTACATTCCAAAAGTCATGTGATAGCACATATAGTGCCCGGCACAAAGAAAAAGGAACATGGCGCATGTGTAAATAAATAAAACTCGTTCCACCAATCAGAAATGGACTGGAAACGAGGTATTACTTATACCTGACCTCACTAGTAAGTAATGCCCTGATTCCTGTCAGTTTCTGAATGGTTGAACGAGTTTTATTCATTTTTACATGCGCTAGTTTCCTTTTTCTTTTGTGCCAGGCACTATAATAACGTGTGGAACCTCCTCTAACCCTGCAAAATGCGACAGTGTGATGTGGCATTGATTCTACAAGTCCTTGGAAGACATCTGAAGACATTGCCAACCATTCAGACTGGAGAGCTTCCCCAATTACCCATTATAGAGCCACCTTATCTTATCTTGTACAGAGGGTAGATAATTGCAGAACGATAATCTGCGGCACTTACTCCTTCGAGGGAGTTTTGTGCCATCCCAGTAACTAACGACTGCCACGAGATGACAGTAGGAGCCGGGATCTACGGGTTAACGTGCCCTCCGAAGCACGGGGGGTTCATGATGGAAGAGCTGCTGGCGGACGAACAAACCAGAGGCTATCACCAGCTGCTGGACATCCAGCACTGGTCACTCAGCAAATGGGTCAGACTAAAGTCCCCCAACAGCTGTGCCCCAAATAGCCATCCCACCCAGCAGTGGTCCTCAAGCCACTGGTTGTCACCCAGCCAGCAGCTGGCCGCGCCTGAAGTTGCTTAACTCCATCGATCAGCGAGCCAACCGATGAGACAACCAGGCCACGGCCACCCCCTATAGAGCCACCGCCAGCTTGCACAGTGCATGCTTGACAACTTGGGACCATGTCCTTCATGGGGTCTGCGCCACACTAGAGCCCTACCATCAGCTCGTATCAGCTGGAATCGAGACTTATCAGACCAGGTCACACGTTTCCAGTTGTTAAGTGTCCAGTCGATGTGTTCATGGGCCCAGGAGAGATGTTGCTGACAATGTCTTGTTGTAAGTAAGGACACCCTCGTGGGTCTTCTGCTTCTATATCCTGTGGACACCAGATTTCGTTGCACAGTTTGCATCGATACAGCTCTGGTATCACCGTGGTTAAAATCTGATGTCATCTGGTGTAGTGTCAGTTGCCTGTTAGCGGTGACCATCCTACTCAGACGCCATTGGTCTCACTCATTGAGAAGATGTGATCGACCACTGTGTTGTCCATTGTGGGAGGTAATGCCGTCAAGTTGGTACTCTCGGTAGACTCTTGAAACTGTGGACTGTGGGATGTTGAATTCTTGAGCCACATCTGATATAGAAGGACCCATACGTTGTGCTCCACATACCAGGCCACGTTCGAACTCAGATAGCTTTCGTCGTGTAGTCATTGTCACACTGAACCCTCACCCCTTACTCATGACAGTGTAACTAAACCTACCGACACTGATTTGCATGTTTAGACTGTTTGCACTTGATGCTACTGCCACTTAAAAAATAGTCCACTGCTATATCATGGCTTTTGGCAAGTGAGTGCATAATATGGATATGATTGCAGACCGGTTCTGGCTGTAGAACCATTTTCAGTGCTCTTATGGTCTATACAATCATAATTTATACAATGAGCCATGTTATATTATTACAATGAAATTATATAAAAAATGAAAATTGAACACAGGTAAGATAAATAAGATAAATAAGAATCAAACCATTTCCAGTGTTTTCCCATAATTCCATAATGTGATAGTTTGATGCTCTTCTACCTGTGGCACATTATCTCTGTGTCACTGTGTGATATTCTAACAAGAAATTTTTGTTGAATATTTAGATTAATTATTGTAAGAGAAAAAGAAAAAACGGGTCCTAGGTAGATTACTTAAATATGACAGGCGATTTATTTACAAATGAATGATCATAATAAGAAATGAATAATAAGGTCAGGGATTAAATAAGTAAAGAGAAGCTTAAATTCCTTCACAAACATATTGATTTCGAGCAACGAATTTCCCTTTTCATCCTATTCTGAGGCTTTCTTTCATATTTTTGATTCTGCTGTAATCTTACTATGTCTTTTCGTTGATTATCTATAATTTGTTTAAGTTCATCTATTTTTGCGTCAGTGGATTTCTGATTTTCCAACATTGGTTGGATGATGGGCACAACCTCACTGTTTATGGAAGCTTTGATTGATTCAGTTTTATTTGTTTGTTTTTCCAAGCCCATAGTTTCCGCATTTGTGGCAATTAATATGGCTTCCTGGAACGACGATGGTTCCTTGCATGTCGCAACATTTGTGCTGATGGAATGGCAGTTTCTGAGAAGTGTGACAATAGTAATTTATATTTTACTTTTTCAAATATACTATATATTTTTTCTTGCAATCTTATCAAACAAAAGTTGCAGCCTGTTCGCGTAATCGCGAATTGATTGTTGATCATTCTGTTTGGCTTGAAAGATTAAGTTCCGCGAATTGCAAATCTTCTTTTACTTGAAATAAATCAAACATATGGTTTTTTAGTTCATTGTATGAGCTAATCTTAAACATGGCGTGAGTATTGAATACAGTTGCCGCTCGACCTTTGATTTTAGTACGGAGGACCCCTAAGGTGACTGTGTCATGCCACCCTGTTATAGTTGCTGCAGTTTCTACAGCATCTAAATACGCATGCACGTTAGTTGATCCCTCTTCTCCGGAAAATGTAGGAATCATGTTCGTAAATCTTACTATAGCGTCACTCTTGATAGTTATCTGCGAAATCGCATCGCCTTCTGCCTCTTTATTTAGTTCGGGCACCATTGTGATTTTCCAACAAGATATTTTTGTTGAATATTTAAATAAATTATTGTAAGAGAAAAAGAAAGGACGGGTCCTAAGCAGATTACTTAAATATGACAGGCAATTTATTTACAAATGAATGATTATAATAAGAAATGAATAATAAGGTCAGGGATTAAATAAGTAAAGAGAAGCTTAAATTCCTTCACAAACATACTGATTGGAGGTAACCAGGTCAGAATAAATATTTTAAGTAAGTTAAAATCAGATCAGCATCGTCATTTCAGAGTCATTAATATCGATGAAATAAGAACCAGCATCAGTTCAAGTGAAACCCACTTCATGACAAGTCGCGATTTATGCAGTCGGGGAAAAGTGAGATAAGTTAGGGACTCGCAGTCTCGCCGGCATCATCTGCAGTCGACAGCTGTAGTCTGCATCTCTGGCGTCGTCTATGGTCGGCAATCAGGATCTGGATACACCACGTATCAAACTCGAAACCAGTCTGACTGCGAATTCAAAATCCCTCCCTTATATATTCCTCACAAGAGTAGTACCACGCTATCGAGCATTCCGGCTTCTCATTGGTTCAAGATGCTGTTGATGGTGCTGCCATCTGTTGGCGGAATTCCTAAACAGTTCACTTTCACAAAAGGCACTGCGTTAGCTACACACACAGCCAGGTGGTCTCCTGGTCACGTGGCGGATCAAAAAGGAAACACACAAGTTTTCGAATCCTTCGAAAAGGACGAACGTCACAACTCCCCCCCTCCCGAAGGAGCAAGGGAAGCAATTCACTAGAGTTTGTCCTGGTTCCACATCTAAAATGACTAGTCACTCCCCTCATGAAGTCGTCTGTAGTCTATTCTCGGTTGCTGTCTGAGGTTGTAATGTCGCTGGTGCTCAGGACTTTGGTTGATGTCAGGGATTGGCTCATCAGGAGGTTGTGGTCCATTGTCAGTGACGATCGGTTGTGGTTTTGGTCCATTGACAGTCGGTGTGTCAATTGCGGTAGGTGTCATTACTGCACAGGTATCCTCGTCTTTGGTGTCTGAGTCATTCATAAAGACTGGTTGCTTGGCTGTCCGTCTAGAGCGTCTGCAAGTGTTTTCCCCAATCTCAAAATTTCCCCTTGCTACCTTGAGTCGGTCCACATGTACCACCTGTGGTTCTCTAGCTCGAACATTTCTTATCTGAAAATTGACGACACTGATTTGTTTGGCTATAACGTAAGGGCCCCTATATCTGTGTCCCAACTTATTCTTTCTTCTGCCTCTTATGAGTAGAAGAACTCTGTCTCCAAGTTTATATTGCTTTAGATGTCTTCCTTTGTTTCTCTTTCTCAGTTTGTTAAGACGCCTTTTATCACTTTCATGATTGGCTAGTTTGCGATCGATTTGCAGTCTAGCGATAAGGTCTGATTTATATTGTCCTGGTGTCATTTCACTCCCAGCCTGATCACCGCTATCCCACGGGGTATGATGATCAAAGCCATACAGTAAATGTGCAGGGGTGTCTCGGGTATTTTCATTATAATATTGTTCTTATAATTGTTCATTATAATTGATTCATTATAATTGTTCGTATGCTGAAGAGGGCAGAGTTTAGCAGTTGCTTCCACTGAGACGGCTTATTATCGCAGAGTTTCCGTAGGGTCTCAAGAATGTTTTGGTTCATTCTCTCTACTAAACCATTAGAGCACGGGCTATAGGCTGTGATACGGGTATGAGTGATGCCGAGATCATGAAATAAGTTACTCATAAGTTCTGAGGTGAAATTTACCCCACGATCGGAGATGACATTCTATGTTCTCCATGAATGTTTGAGCTATTGTTTCAACTGATTGGTTTTTTAGTAGGAATGCCTCAGGGTATCTCGATAAAACATCAATACAGACGAGAATGTACTTCATTCCTTGTTCAGTTTCTGCTAAGGGACCTATCACATCCCAACATATTTTTTCGAATGGATACATGGCTTTAATGCCTGTCTGAAATGGCGCTGGTCCCTTTGTAACTTGCAATTCTGACATCTACTATATATACTTGTGGTATGCATAGGTATCTTTGTTCAGAGATGGCCAATAATATTGTTGTCTGATGGCAGCAACTGTCTTAAGTGGAGTTCATATTCAGCGACTTCGCTGAGTGAAGCGTTTTCCCGAATCCAGGTTTTTTCTAGATGTCACAAAGCCGCGCGTGTTAAAATGTGAAGCTGTTTCACATTTAGCGAGAACGAAGCGCAGAGCTAGGCGAGCTTCCTTCTCTGTTTTCAGCCTGCGTACTCCCCTTCCCCCCCAGCTAGGCGAACTCCGCTCTGATTAGATGTTCGATGAGTCCTTCTTTCATCCAGTCTCCATTGCTTTCTAGACATCGTGTATATATATCATGATAACACGGCTTTCTTGGCATCGTGTACTTGTATATATTATATTTTTTAATTAGGTAAAATGATAAAATGAAAACGAGGCACACGTGCACAGAAAACACGCTATCGGCGAATTTCAATATGGCTGATTTGACTGGCGGAAATGGGTTAGAAACAGTTGCTAAGGATTCTGGAACTGGACAGATGCTCACTCGTAGCTGATTGGCTGTGCATTAGGAGCGACTTCGGAAAATTCCAACACGGTTGGAATTCGAAAACCCGTGCCGTTGTCGGCCCTAACCCGCTTTCTGCCGCAAATTTGCTGAATTTGAAATGGCTCCGGCAACCAAAATCGCATCCAATGCGCCAGATATGGCGATTTAGACACGAAGTCGCTGAATGTGAACCCGCCTTTATTAACTCCTTTATGACCTGCAAGTTTGCTATCATGGGCCATTTCAATGATTTTCAGCACCATATCTTCCCCAATGCAAATTTTCTTTTTATTTCTGCGGGCATTGTTATCCCTCTTACTGTGCTTGTCAAACCATAACAGCATCCCGTCCTGTAATTCAAATTGTCCCTTGTGACAACTCAGTTTATTGTTCCTTAAGTTTGAGATTTTCTTATTAAATTAGGGATTGTTTCGCTGAGAGTCTCTTATGTTCTCCTGCAGATTGTCTGATTGTATTTTGATGATTCCCATACACTCCCTAATACTTGTTCTTGAGAGGAAGTCTGCTACAACATTGTTTTTTCCAGCTATGTGGCTTATGATTAGATTGTACTCCTGTATTTCCATTGACCAGCGCAAAAGCCTTTGATTAACCTGTCCCAGATTCGACAAGAATGATAGAGGTTTATGGTCTGACATTAAATGTATGGGAAAACCAAGAACCATTGGACAGAATTGGCCTAGGGCCAGGACGATAGCTAAGAGTTTCTTTTCTATGGTACTATAGTTTCTTTGTGCCCCTTGGAGTTTTGTGCTGAAGAATGCAATGGGCTTCATGCCATCTTCCAGTTCTTGTTGTAAAACCGCACCCACAGCCTCAGTGAGTAGGAAGAAGTCCTTGCTATAATCAGGCGAGACCTAGACAGGGGGATTACTTAATGGCTTCTTTATATGCTCGAAGGCTGCCTGACATTCCGAGGACCATATAAACTTCTTGTCCTTCTTGGGGAGTTCAGTGATGGGTGACAATATTCCTGATAAATTAGCAATGAATGGGCGGTAAAAGTTTATCGCACCATTAAATGATCTCACTTGTTTCACATTGGTTGGATGTTGTAAGTTCATGATGTTGTAAGTTTCACATTTTCGGAATCGGGTTGTAGCCCTTCCTTTGATAGAATATGACCTAGGTAGGTTACTTGAGGCATGGCATATTTGCATTTAGACGGTTTCGTGATGAAATTGTGTTCGTGAAACTTTTTAAACAGCCACTCCAAAAGCTCCGTGTGTTCCTCACATGTTTTGGAATATACCAGGACATCATGTGAAACACATAAATACGTTGCGCGAGGCGTTCATATAGTATGTCGGTCATGAAGGACTGAAAAGTTTGGGAAGAATTCTTCGCATCCTGGGGCATACGATTCAACTGAAATTTGCCCCATGGTGTTTGAAACACGAAGCAGTGGCGTAATTTGGGCGAAATCGGGAGTTGATAGTAGGCAGAGTTCAGGTCAATGACACTGAACTAGGTATGCTCGTTCAAATCGTGTAACAATTCATGTATTTTTGGCATAGGAAAGTCTAATGCAGTTGTTGCATCATTTACCTTACGTAAATCTAATGTGACCCGTATGTCGCCATCCCCTTTCCTGACCACATGAATCGGTGAATTCCAGTTCGATTTACTGACTTCTATAATGTCTGCCTTTTTGTTCTGTTCAATTTTTTTCTTAAGGGCATCCATATGTATGCCTGGTGATGGCGGATCACGCATTAAGTTAGTCCGATAGCAGCCTCGATTTTGTGCATTTAATGGCCTGTTTTTAAGAACTGACCCATCGACCAGCATTAGATTGAAGAAGCGACTAAATATCGGTGCCTAAGTGTCAACAAAAAGTATCCCAATTTATCTTAATTTGGATTTTAAACTTTTACTTCTTACTTTTACAATGGCGACGCAATCGGAACTCGAGAACGGAGACAGACAGCCAAAGTGGACAGATATGATAGACGATTTAAAGAATATGATAACAGAACGGATAGGAGGCTCTCAAGGACAAAAAAATGCAGGTAACAAGGAAGCGATGCTAAGGAAAATTGATGAGATTGTGGGAGAATTTTTGGAAATGGAGAGAAAAACGAGTGTAGTAATAGAACCTGAAAACACTAACGCCATCTGTGGCCATGATAAACTAATTAATGAACTGCGAAGGAAACAAAATGATCTAGATAAAGAAGAAATAATACCTAACCTGCAATGTGATATCCTGCAACAATTAACAGAGTTGAATACAACAGTGGCAGATTTGGCACGTAATAATCCTTTCTCGTTAAATCTGTCCACAGAAAAAGACTACAATAAGAGTGCTATAATAACTGCCATCATAGATGGGGTGATGGAATCAACACGAAAAGTTCTGCAAGAGACTTTAGACATAACAGTAAATAAACTTACCGAATTAATGGCTACAACAAATGATACCCTCAACACCCTGATTGGATCATTTGTACCGCAGAAAAACGCGAATATAGATAAACAAAAGATAGAACAGACGAAGCAAAAAGAATCTTGTTTATATGAAAATAACAAAGAAAAAATAGAAGATGGAGATGGAGGAGGTAATAATAATGATAATAATAATAGTGATAGAATCCAGATAACTAATGGGGAAAGAAATAAAAGTGATGATACTAATAAACAAGAAAGACCCTCCATCGGAACAAATATTCAAAAGACCGAGATTCAAAAGATCGAGATGAAGTTGTCACATAAAACTGAAAGAAGAAATGTAAGTAAACTGGAGGACACCACTAGTTCCCATTATGGCAGAGTAGCGTACCCTCAAAATGGTTCAAACAAATTAAATCAGAAATGGGGGCAAGCAAGATGGACCATACCGATAAGGAATAACCGGACAATTCGACTTAGACTAAGGAATGTTAGTGAGGAGTTCAAGTGTGAAACTTTGGCTAACGTCCTGAAGGAGCATAATCTGAATATAATCGAATGCGGAAGATGGATCACACACTCAGGTTCTCTGTCACCATACGTTTATATAAGAGTAGCGGACTTAACATTAGAGGAGTGTTTGGATGTTACGAGATGGCCATCAGGGGTCTCGATTCGACCTTTTTACGGCCCAAATCCGGTCTTCGATACTGATCGGTGGAGTCCACATAAAGATACTTTACTTAAATGCACGTTCCATTACTAACAAATTGGACGATCTGCAAGCTAAACTTTTATCAGATACAATCCAGTTATGTTTTATCACTGAAACATGGCTTACTCCCGAATGTGAATATGGTACCACTGTCCTCCCAGGTTACAACCATTATAGGGCAGACCGACAAACGAGAGGTGGAGGTGTCATGATTTACGCAGCTGAGTCCCTTGCGATCCGGATAATTGAATCCGGGAGCCAAGGGGGTATGGAATATATAATATTTACAAGCAACATTGGCCAAAAAAGTGTGGATTTTACTGTAATCTACCGTCCATCATACTCTCCTATAGAGAACTGTGGTACCATTTTAAGTAAACTAGACGAAATACATATTAATGTGTTGATTGGAGATTTTAATTGTGATTTAATGACTGAGTCCGTAGATCGAAGGCGCTTAACTGTTAGTACCGAGGCCTTAGGACTGACTCAAATACTACCTAACCCCACAAGGGTAACTAATAATAGTCAAACCCTTATCGACCAGATATACATATCGGATTCAATAAAAGATTACAATTTAAATTACTCAATGATGCCCAAACTGGATCACATGGTTATTGGTGTTGTTTTCTATGTCTATGAGGTAAAGATGGCGAGTTACCCGTTACAGGCAAGGAATTCCCCTCATATTTAAAATTTAATGAGGAAGAATTTCATTAGAATAAATGTACCTGCTTTGGAGGTCATGAACGATGTAGATCTTCTTATGGAAAAGATAGATGGCGTGACTATGAAAGGGGCAGAAACTTCCGGCCTCGTATATAAAAGAATTAAAAGACTTTCTAAGGTAAATAATAAATGGTGGAATAGTGAATTAACTAAAAAATGGAGAAGCAAACAACAAACTTATAGTAAATATATAACTTATAGAGACGCACAATCGTTACAAGAACATAAGATAGCCTCTGCTAACTTTAAGAAAACTATCCGGGAGGCCAAAAGAAAAACTGTTCTCCAATATGCGTCATCGAACCAACTTTGGCAACTGATACGACGAAATTTTACCTACACCAAGCCCCAATTACCACAAGACCTTTTTCGGCCATTCTTGGTATGGGTCAATAACCCCACCAACATCCCTGAGCCCGATATGGTAGTTGAATTAGCCAAGGAAGACAGGAAAACAATACCAACGAATATATGTCCGATACCTGGTATTCCGTCTGGTAGGATGCTGATTAATATAATAAAAAAAGTTAGTATAAGAGGCTCCTGTTATCCCTTGACCATGACAGATAAAATCATCCAAAATTTTAACGAAACTGGGTACATGATGATTTACGTATTATGTCTAGCGATAGTAAAAGCAAAGAAATTTCCAACAGCTCTTAAAGTAGCCAGAATAAACCCCATTTATAAAAAAGGAGACCCAGCTATGATAGCACATTATCGCCCGATATCGCCTTGAATCCTCTCTCTAAAATAGTTGAGAAACTAGTTTTCTATCGTTTATCACAATTTTGTGGTCTCAACTTCCCCACCAACAGAAAGGTGGTAGGCCAGGTAGCAAAGTTACCAGGATCCCTTTGAACATCTACATGAAGGCTTCAGAGGCCTGTGAACTTGGTTTAAACTTTATTGTAGCCCAAACCGACATCTCGAAGGCCTTCGATACAGTTTCCAGAAGACAACTTCTTTATGATCTATCTTCCCTTGGAGTACATAACAACTACTTAGAACTATTAAAGGATTATTTTAGTGACAGGACTAATGTAATTAGCTTATCCCCTTTGATAAAAAACACGTCAAATCGAGGTATAGTACAGGGTTCGAGCCTTGGCCCTCTCATGTTTGCCGTGACAACAGCTTCAATTTTCAACCATTCCTTCAATACTGACTTGTGTAGTTATGTCGATGACAATTTCCTTTTTATAAAATATCCCCCGCAGGATCATGATAAAGTCATGAATCTTCTCCACCAAGACCTTACTTATCTATCAAATTGGTACAATTCGAGAGGACTATGTCTTAACATGACAAAAACAAATATAATATTTGGGCCAAAAGTGAAATCTCCTCAAAAGATCATCAAAATACTCGGTATCCAGTTTGACGCCAACCTTAAATTCAAAGATTTTATCGATCAAATTATTACCTCTTTGCTGCGAAAAACTTATTTGATTAAAAGGTTAAGATCTTTATTGAATTTTAAACAAATGAGGCAATTTGTCGTGACTGTAATAGTGCCGAAAATCGAGTACGGAGCAGTGTTCTGGTCTTCATCTACAACAACGAACTTCAAGCGGTTAAAGGCAGCCTATAATCGAGTAATCAGGACTGCTTTCAAAATGAATAGACTAGATTCCGTGACTATGAAATGTTCCAGTCACCAGTTACCTACTCTAAAGTGTATAAGTAATACTGCTTTGACCATTGAACTGACTGAAGCCTTGTGGGACAAAACCCACCCGGCAGCGCTTGTAAGGGATTGGATTGCTATAGGGAATAACATCCGTCAGACTCGTCGGTTCTTAATTGTTGTTCCTTTTAAAGTGTCTTCTACCAAAATGAAACGATTTCCGTACAACGCTATTAGACTATGGAATGATATTCCATTCGAAATACGCTCCTTAGTTTGTTCATGCGAGTCTCCGGGCTGTACTACGATTTGCCATCATTTTATCCGACGACTGCGGAATTATTATATTGAGACTCAATGCTTATGACTTATACAAAAAACCGACCTATTGGTTTATCTCACGGCATTGTTTGGTGTTTCTTGCGGTGAAGTTGGATGTCTTCTGGTCATCTTATCTTAGTTACTCCTAGTTGAGTGCTTTAGCTAATAATAATAATAATAATAATAATAATAATAATAATAATAATAATA
>JAHWFO010104177.1:879856-905979 GCA_023313115.1 Rhysida immarginata | reverse complement strand
TAATAATAATAATAATAATAATAATAATAATAATAATAATAATAATAATCTATTTTCGGGATTGGATATTGTCTGACAAATACAGGTTTCGACTGGTCTATTTGGAATTCAACCATGACGTTTTTAATACCTGTCAGGGCTTCAATTTCATCGGCAAAATTGAGTTCGTATTTCACAATCACATTGTCTGTTCTGATTTTATGATGACTGTCCAGATTTCCACTTTCTACTTGGCTTATGAGAATGTTATTTGCTACAACTATTTCTTTTTGCATGCTATCGTGAATTTCAAATTTCGCACCTCCAATAATGTCACTGCCCAGAATGCCCTGATAATTCCGATTAGGTAGTGGGTGAATGATAAACTTTCTATCACAAAAGGTTTTGTCACCTATTTTAATATCAGTTAACACAGCCTCAGTCAGGTGTTTATTGTCGTTTATGCATGAGAGAGTAACATTTTCCAGTATATAGGAAACCCATTTGACTAATTTTTTAGCCGTGTCTGCATGTAATTGTGACGGTTTATGTTGGGGTCCTACTTTTAATCAAATTTCTCTGATCTTTTAGTTAACTATATGAAGATTTAGAACACCTCAAAGTTTTACTTACACTAAAATACTGCCAATCTTCACTTACCTTTCGTGACACTCCCACCACTTTTAAACTGTCATTCAAAATAATTTAACCCACCCTTCTATTTCTTCCTCTAAGCAACAGATTCAGAGCATCAGTCTTCTCTTACCCAGCCAAATAATGATCGTATAGTGAAAATCGTATAACAAAATATATTTAATAAAATTTAATATTTAATCCCAAATGACCATGAACTTCTCCCTCTTAACTAAGTTACCCACTTATCTAGTAACCAGGATAAAACGCAAGATAATACACTGACAGTTTAGTATAAGCTTATTATTTAATGAGACGAAATAAAGGTCTGTCAATAATTATAATACATTAACATGAATTACAAATCAGATAAGGTAATATATTTCCAGTTGAGGTTATGCAATATGATCTAGAATAATTTCTCTTTATAGATTAAAGTGTTACCATGAAATTTCTTATCACTCTAATTAAAGCTGTTTACTTGCCTGATATTACTTGTTCGAATTTAACCAAATTACGTTAGACATGTGCTCTAATTTGAGATTTTCCTGTTCAAACCGTTCTTTCTAATAACCTGTTCACCTTTCTTAAAACTGAATAAAGTCTTACATCTAATTACTAATTCTGTCTTCTTCTTTTAAACAAATTACATATAGTTTTGACACACAATTTATGCACACCGTGCGGGCCCAATTATAAAAGTTCAGTACTTATCTTTTCCGTAGAATGCAGCTGCCACCGTTAGTTCGGTCTAACTTTGCCAACACCAGTTGCCTGTAGACGATCGCTACACACAGTTCCTTGTCAGTTGTCACTGCGCCGATCCACGTGGTGTCCCGATGAATTCTTTAATCGTCGATTTCGCCGATACCTTCCTCAGCTTGGAGTTATAAAGCCACCTTGCTAAAACACCTGCAAGACTCTTTATTCCCACTCTAGCCCACTGAGAGGTACCTGTTCGCTAGTCGATTGTCGGCCACGCAATTGACACCACATATAGGAGTTGATCACATTAATGTGACTCGACTGTTTAGTTATGTCTACTCTGCTTATTTAAGAAGGAGTATCAACCTCATCTAAAAAGAGTCAATTGCTAGGAGCCTTCCGTTGCTGTTGTTCGCATCCGTCTACCGGCTAGCACCGGCTTCGCATCATCCACAACACTCACTGTCGCTTTTAACTACATTCGCACTTCCGAGACTCTTACTGTCCTTTCTTGTTGCTGATTGTAATAAATCTAATACACACTTTCCTAATTTTTCTCCCTCCTACCCTGGCATCTGGGATAGCTCCTTGTCGTTTCTTTATTTCCTAGGAACCTTGTTTTTATCGGTATTTCTCTTATCTCACCTCTTATAGTATAGCTCCCCCTTTTCCGAGGTTATAGTCTTCGATTTACTATTTCATTTCCCTCCCCCTTCTTCCTTTATCAGATAAGGAGTGTTCCCAGATGCCGTTACCCCAGAGCACATGTCTAAAAAGGCTTAATAATATTAATTTACGTTTGTCACCTCATTCATATTAAATAATAAAATATAAAGAACATTATAATTATTATATTATTTTCTAAAACTGCTGAACTATAATAGACCAATTTTAATTAATTTCACATAATACAACAATTTTTGTATCTATTGTTTTTATTAGGTTACTAACAGAAGGTAATTTGATATTCCCCTCCCCTTCCTGTTTCTTTAAGATTTAGCTTATACAAATAGTATTTTAATAAATGACAGACAGATATGGTTTTACTTTAAGCCATATCTGTGTGAACATATTTTATATGTCACATAATATATTAATCCGAGACCCTGTGTCGATTATCATAGGGATTTTCTCTTTTCCGATTATGACCTTGATGATGAATAAATCATTTTCACGGTTAGCACAGACAATGTTCGATTGTATATATTTAGACTGGGTAGTGTCCAATCTGTACCCAGTCCTTAATGGTTTAAATGGCAATTGTATTGTGAGTGACCTACTTTTTTGCATTTCGAGCAACGAATTTCCCTTTTCATCCTATTCTGAGGCTTTCTTTCATATTTTTGATTCTGCTCTAATCTTACTATGTCTTTTCGTTGATTATCTATAATTTGTTTAAGTTCATCTATTTTTGCGTCAGTGGATTTCTGATTTTCCAACATTTGTTGGATGATGGGCACAACCTCACTGTTTATGGAAGCTTTGATTGATTCAATTTTATTTGTTTGTTTTTCCAAGCTCATAGTTTCCGCTTTTGTGGCAATTAATTTGGCTTCCTGGAACGACGATGGTTCCTTGCATGTCAGCAATATTTGTGCTGATGGAATGGCAGTTTCTGAGAAGTGTGACAATAATAATTTATATTTTACTTTTTCAAATATACTATATATTTTTTCTTGCCATCTTATCAAACAAAAGTTGCAGCCTGTTCGCGTAATCGCGAATTGATTGTTGATCATTCTGTTTGGCTTGAAAAAATTTAAGTTCCGCGAATTGCAAATCTTCTTTTACTTGAAATAAATCAAACATATGGTTTTTTAGTTCATTGTATGAGCTAATCTTAAACATCGCGTGATTATTGAATACAGTTGCCGCTCGACCTTTGATTTTAGTATGCAGGACCCCTAAGGTGACTGTGTCATGCCACCCTGTTATAGTTGCTGCGGTTTCTGCAGCATCTAAAAACGCATGCATGTTAGTTGATCCCTCTTCCCTGGAAAATGTAGGAATCATGTTCGTAAATCCTACTATAGCGTCACTCCTGATTGTTATCTGCGAAATCGCATCGCCTTCTGCCTCTTTATTTAGTTCGGGCACCATTGTGATTTTCTAACCAGAAATTTTTGTTGAATATTTAAATTAATTATTGTAAGAGAAAAAGAAAGGACGGGTCCTAAGCAGATTACTTAAATATGACAGGCAATTTATTTACAAATGAATGATTATAATAAGAAATGAATAATAAGGTCAGGGATTAAATGAATAATAAGTAAAGAGAAGCTTAAATTCCTTCACAAACCTACTGATTGGAGGTAACCAGATCAGAATAAATATTTTAAGTAAATTAAAATCAGATCAGCATCGTCATTTCAGAGTCATTAATATCGATGAAATAAGAACCAGCATCAGTTCAAGTGAAACCCACTTCATGACAAGTCGCTATTTATGCAGTCGGGGAAAAGTGAGATAAGTTAGGGTACTTACGGACTCACAGTCTCGCCGGCGTCATCTGTAGTCGGCAGCTGTAGTCGGCATCTCTGGCGTCGTCTATAGTCGGCAATGAGGATCCGGATACACCACGTATCGAACTCGAAACCAGTCTGACTGCGAATCCAAAAGCCCTCCCTTATATATTCCTCACAAGAGTAGTACCACGCTATCGAGCATTCCGGCTTCTCATTGGTTCAAGATGCTCTTGATGGTGCGGCCATCTGTTGGCGGAATTCGTAAACAGTTCACTTTCACAAAAGGCACTGCGTTAGCTACACACAGAGCCGGGTGGCGTCCTGGCCACGTGGCGGATCAAAAAGGAAACACACAAGTTTTCGAATCCTTCAAAAAGGATGAATGTCACAATCGCTTTTGTATTCCGCATGACAAATATGCTGACTGGGCAACAGTACCGGCGTGATATTATAAGCCTTTTTTGCTCACACTATCTTCAAGTCAGTGAGGCAATACCATGTGGGGATTTCCTGTCCTCTTTCTCTTCCTCAATACAGGGACAGCTCTTTCAGGACTCTACAATTTCAGTCCCACGCTTTCTCTTACGAAAGATAGTACTTGGTTGTGGCTGCAAATTTCGTCTTGAATTAGAGATCGTATAGTGATTTTTATTACCCCCAAAATGAGAAGCAAATACTTAGCTTGACTCTGCTCATGTACATCTGTACAAGTCAACCAGTGCTGCTAACAGAAACAGTAATGCGTACAAAATGATCAAGTGACAAGATTAATATGGATTGAGAGTTATGTATTTTTATTTATATCAAAAGAAGGGAAATTGTGAATGAGTAAGCTAAAATTCATTAATAAAATTAAGGAGAAGAAAAGAATATGATTAAATGATACTAGCATGGATTTTAACATAAAATGTCTACTGACAAAGAAGCATATTCTTAAAGTTAACTATTTGATACTACTCTGCAAAGAATAAATGTTACATTTACAAAAAGAAGTTATTATAATGATCAGTTCTTAAATATATGAATATCGCTTCCCGCACTTTTTAACGTTTATTAGTTTTAAGTTCAACTATGAGTTTTGGTACCAAATGAAATGAGGATGTGGTGAAGTGTGACAACAGTCCTTCTGAAGAAGGGTGCTGACTAAAATTAAGATAAGGTTGGGACGATTGATATGCGCCAAGAAGTTTTATTTACAAGATTGACAAATTTAAGATAAATACAAAAAGGAACATTATAATCAAATAAGTTACTACAAACTCTCAGTTGCATCCAAATTGCAAGATCAGCAATAGTGGCAAACTAATGATCAGGAAAGGAGCTAGCACAAGTCTAAACCACAAAATGTTCCCAATTAAAAGCTGCGCATAAGTCTACAGTGTCAAACCTCAGCAAGGGACTAACTTCCTCACGTGCAATCTGGTCACGAGCACACGAACCTCAAGCTGTGTAACACATAAATAAAGGGGATGGTACCTACAGTGGTTGAACTATGCCTACATACCAGTTCCCAAACTCTAAGACCGGTAGGCTATCACAAAACCCGTACACCTGTCCGAACCAAAGGGGGAGCTAGGTCTCCTATCACGGGTCAAACCTGCCACTGTTTACAAAACTATTTATCCTAAACCCCAAACACAACAACTAGTACCAAGTTTGCACATCACAATAAATCAAAACCAAACCTTTCCCAGTAAAAGTAATTGTTTAGCTACCCACTGTGCTAGCCTTAACCTTACACTAATTGCCTAACAAAACAATCCAATCATAAACAAATCATAAATGCAACACTATTTCCAAACTACAATGATTCTCTGTAATAGCTCCCTGAATCATCGTAGATGTTGAAATCGCCGACTAGGAAGATTGGTCCTGTGTGATGTAGGAGAATGTCCTGAAGTTCATCGAAAGCAGGACGAATGTGGTTTGCTTTTATGGAAGATAAATAAACACAGCCAACGAGAAGACTTTGGCAGTTTGGAAGGATAATCCTAACCCAGACATTTGGGAAAGGCACTGGGTAGCAGTGGAAAACTGAAGGCGCATGTTGATTGCAAGCACTACGCCGCTTCCTCTGTCAGCAGAAGACGATCGGAACGCAGAACTAAGTATCAATCACCAATAACAGGAAGATGGGATATTAGGGGTTAGTCAACTTACGATGAGTGCAATCAGATCGTATTCTTCACTGAATGTTCTGGAAAATCTGTAATGTTTTGGTCCAAAGAACATGGCAATTTTGATAATAGAGCTGCATTATTAGTTGTGAATATCTGCATTACTTTTCTCTGATACTACCATAGGGGTGCAATGAGTACTGGAAATGAAATGGGGAAGAATTGAGTTAACGGTAGTGGGAATCGCATGAATAGTTTCGCCATAAGAAGCATCCGATGATTGTTTGTGAGCACAGGTGTTAACCACTTGCAAGTTGGAAGAAAAAGTGTCCGCTCCATCCATGGAGCCCTGAGAAAATTTATGGTGTGTGCAGTTTCAGATAAGCCTTTGTCCATTAAGGAATCGGGAAGCAGGATTAAGTTTGGGTTCAGCCTACCCCTAAATGATAAAATTAAAGCATTGGTAGGCTAGTTGTTGGCAATTTGGAAATCTGAACCACTAGATTCATGGACAGAGAGGTAAAAAGAGGCGTAGTTAGCCAACTTCGATTTGAGTCGGTAGCAAATCACTTTGGCATTTGAGTCGGAAGTAATATGATCTAGCACATCCTGACCTGAAGTTTTAGTCTGCAGATAAAGATCTTTCGAAAAGTAGGACGAATACGTTTTTCAATAGCTTTGATACAGGTGTTCTTATTTGTTCCGACAAGAGGAGATGGTGAATTGGAAATTCTTTAGTTATGTTGATGTTTCTGCTTAGTAGACATTTGGCTTGATTCTATAATGCACTAGTTGCATGGTAAATCTGGTGTTAGTGAGTTGTTCGTCGATGAGGAGCCAGCAGCACCAGGCACAAAGGCATAGCTACGTGTTTGCTCAGTCGAGGAATGAGGATGTGGGATGGCATGTGCGACAGCCTCCATGATATCTCATGGTATTGAGCTCCCAAATGACAGATATTAAGAGGAACGATTAGTCGACGGTTGAAATTGTCGAAATTGATGAGTGATTGTTGAAGGCGAATGTTGTGGGCCTCGATAGAGGAGATACTATTCAGTAGGTGTTGAAATCTTATAATTTTCATCTGGCTTGGAAAGGAGAATAAAGGGATCCTCCAGAAGTATTTTGATTTCGTTAAGCAGCATTGAATTCTGCTTTATTATTAGTTAGGATGAGTCATAATGTGTATTTGATTCTGGGTATTGAGTCTGAGAACGGTTGACTTGTGAGCTGTTACTGGCATTTGAAGCAGAGCTAACCGGCAATCTATTGTCAGTGGGAGCAGATCCCAGTTGAGGTTCAGAGTATTATGAGCCTCTCTCTGTTTGAAAAATCTGTCAGGCAGACCAGAAGGAGGGGAAGCCAAGCATTTATTGCAAAGAAAAAGGCTCCCCAATTCCCACCTGAACCTGGGCAATCCTTTTTTGTTAAATTGAAAAACAGTGAAATGTCTCTTTACAACCAAAACATTGTAGTTTGGGTTCTTTGCCATAGATAGGTGCTGTATTGCAAATATAGATCCTTAAGATGTCTCAGTAGGTTGAATTTATTTCGACCCTGACAGTGGCTAACCTGCTATCTAGCAAGTGTGAAATGTAAGGTCTGGTTCTTATGAGCTTCTATGGAATAAGAACGCTACAGAAGTGAGTGTAGAGTTGCTGGGACTTATGAGTACATGGGATGTCTATGCTTGAGCGGTAACGTTAGAAGAAGCTAGATAAAGATGCACAACAAACGTAAGCTAATAAAACTGATAAGTACTGATAAAACTAATAAATCTGGGCAGCTATAGTAAGATATAGAAACTCTAGAAACAAAGAGGGCAGGGAAATGCAGAGGGGAACATACTCCCACCAACTGTCGTCGAATCTGCCTTTGACAAAGGAGCATATTTCCCAGCACCTGAAAATAGCATAAAAAAGGCAGATAAAGATTACTGACACTGGATAATTTGCAGTGATGATAGTGATGGCATGAAAAACCCTTATGGCAGGATAAAGCTGGCCAAGAGAGGGAAAAGTAGATTAAAAACAGTCAAAAATGCGAGAGCCACATGAACAAGTGTATTCTGTGCCGGCTCTGTTTATTAAGTAGCGGAAGAATGGAGCTACTTATTGTTTTCACAATGTCCGTCTGTCCGTCCGACCGTCCCCTTCATAATTTCCTCATTTTTTGAGATAGAAGGTTGAAATTCGGTATGTAACTTACTATGGGCATGTGCATCTTCACTATTTAGTTTGGTTTTGATTGGTCCACTGGGGTCGGAGTTTCGGGGGCGGAAATTAGAGGGGACCAAATGTTCTACGCATATTTATGCATATAAAGGAGTGAAACTTGAGGTGCAGATTCCTCTAAGCAAGATCAACATTACTGTAAAGTTTGGGCCAAATTGTCCCAATAGGGTCGGAGTTGTGGGGGTGGAAGTCACTTGGTCTTTAGAACTATGTCAACATATGGCATGTCATATATCATTCGTTCGGAAATGATGAGAAACGAAATGAGATAGAGCTCTTTTTCATTTTCTAAAATCAATTGTTCGATTAAAAAATTGGGGGGGGGGGTTAAAAAGTGCTAATAAAAGGGTAAAAATAGATGACCTCAGCGCTTCCACTACTTTCCTATACCTTCCTCGGAAGGATTAATTTTTTGTTATTATTCTAAACACCTGTCACATAGTAAGGAAATTCCTATACCCAAACATCAATACTCCCACGAGTGCATAACTTTCCTTCCCTCGCATTTGAATCCCTTGGGCTTGGCCCTCTTTTGGGTCCACCTCTGGGATTGGCTTCCGGACTTGATCCGTGTTTGGCTTCCCCAAACAATGATGATAATAATAATGATGTAACACCAACAGAGGTAGATCCCACCAAAAAAAACTACAAGGGAAGACCCAAACAGGCAAAAAGCCCAAACCAGGGTGAAGAAAAAGGAAGAAAAAAAAATTATTTTAGGTGACTAAAGAAAGATGAGTACCTTGAGCCGTCTCGAGATCAATTTTATTAAAATGCTTCACATAATTGTTAACAATTTTCGTAATCGGGTTCAGAAGGGGTATTTTAGTCCTCCATTTCATTAAGAGGTTAATAATAAAGCCTCGACATGTCTTACTGAAGCTAGAAAAATTAAAATCATTAATTAAAGAAAGAACACTTAATCTGTCATGAAAAACACTTAAGTAAAGTGTTAAGAAGATATCTATTAATAATAAAATTAATATTGAACACTATTAATAATAAAGGTAATATTGAACACAAAGAAAGATCTGACTTTGACAATTAAAATTCTTAATTAAATAAGCCCTAAAACTAAGAAGTTTGCACTGGATACTGGAGATGGCTTGCAGATTACCACCGTACCAAAACTAAGCACAATCAATAAGCTTGGGAACTACAAAAGCCTTGAATAATAAAAGCAAAGTTTTAACATCAGAGAAAAAATGATTGCTTCTCTTGATTAAACCTAGGCAGCGTGGAATGTCCAAATGAATTTGTTCGATATGATTAATAAAAGAACAATTTTCAGCAAAAACAACTCCCAAATCCTTGAGACCATTAGTCCTAATTAACTACTCACCAGCAATATAAAAAAGGCACTGTTTTGTGATGAAAAGAAACCATATAAGACTTTTGGGCATTGAGATCCAGCCTGTTATTTACTGACCAAGACGAAATCAGAGAGAGGGATTCTTGCAGAACCCTGCAAGAATTCCAATCATCGATAACATATAATAACTTAATATTGTCTTCGTACAAAAGAATTTGAATGGAAAGATGTCTAAATAGCTGCGGAAGGTCAGCAATGAAGATATTAAAGAGTAATGGGTCCAAAGGAGAGCTTTGCGGAACTCCACTCTGAATAGGATAATAAGGAATTATAGTAAAATAATTTTCTCTGCTAATTTTATTAAACATTTGTATTTGTTTATTTTATAATGCAATCAGTAGATGGCATCAGTTCTTATAATACTGAAAATAATTCTATTCAAAACAATATATTAGAAGGATTGTTGCATGCCTAATGAAGTAAGTTTTCTTGCTTGTATGTTCGAATTTTTCTCATCCAGTAAACTTGTTGGTTTACTTATATTAAATCGTTACAACTCATTATGTCTTATATAATTTCACTCTTGGAAAATCAAGCTAACATACTGCCAACGTCTGTAGCAGTAAGTCTTTTGAAAAACTTTTGTAATTTTACAACATGGTTATGGGCCCAGGAAGCCTAACTGCAGTAGGTCTAAGTGCTTCCACACCTGACTTGCATGTGTAAAATATTCGGCGGTCTTGCATGTGTATTTTATTCTCGAGACTGATACTGCTTGTTTTCTTCGTTTTTACAAAATGCTAAACGATTAAAATAAAACAGAACTTTCATCGGTGCCGGCCGGGCCGAGTAGCGGATTCGCATTTGAAAAATTGTCGTCACAAAACTACCCACATGGTAAATTTTGTACGCACATGCTATTGGGCGGCATTAGAAGATATAAAGACTATACTGCAAAGAAGAAGCTAGAAGCGAGTCTAGCAGAATATGGAACCTTGACTTCTTGGCATGAACGCTTTGAACATGCAAATATTGATACAGTTAAGAAAATGGCCAAAGATGAAGCTGTTTGAGGTTTAGGCCTACTGGTAAGAGATTTTTTTGACGTGTGCATTGTCACGTTGCAAAATCGACCAAGGCCAGCTATCCGCATTTGGAAAAGAGGAGATTGGCCAGGCCGTTAGAATTAGTACACAGTGATGTGTGGGGCCTGGCACCAACAAAGTCTCAACGTGGAGCTTCGTATTTTGTCTCGTTCGTAGATGTGTCAATATAAACTATGGAAAAGAAGAGTGACATGTTGAAATGGTTTCAGCAGTATCTAATCTACAGCGGACGCCAACTTAGTTTATTGATCGTCTGCCTTCGAACAGATACTGGTCTAGAGTTTTGCTCCAAACAATTTGAAGAGGCATTGGGAAAACTTGGCATGAAATATGAACGAAATAACACGTATTCACTGCAGACGAACGGCATTGCCGAACGTCTCAACCAGAAGCTGTTCGAAGTAGTTAGAACATTATTGCATGCTTCCAGAGTACCTCATCGTTATTAGGTAGAGTTTCTGAAAACGAGTAAACTGTTAACTTAAGAAACCGTACAGCGAGTAAGTTAATTGGAGGCAGCGTTCCAAAAGAGTTGTGGTCTGGATGGTAACCAACTGTAGTTCATTTGAAACAGATTGAATGCCTAGCTTTCTGTCATTTAGAAAAAACAGAACGCAGGAAATTGGAGGGAAGAGCTCGTCTCGGCATTCTTCTCGGCTATGCTTTCCATACAAGGGGTTACCGAATTTGGTTTACAGATTACATTAATGTCAAAGAATTGATACATGTCAAATTTGATGAGAGTACACTTGGAATGGAGGTGCTTCGCAATGAAAAGAAGCAGTACGTAGAAAAATAATTGGAATCCAATTTCAAATTACAGAAATGAATCGGAAACTTCTTCGGATGTTGATGGCGATTTCGAGGAAGATGTCCAGAAAAAGGATCCCATTGACAATGTTGTCAAGGAGAGGGAGTCACCAACTCCAACCATATCAGCCTTGCCTCCAAAGGTGAAGATCAGCGATTTTTCTCATTCCAAGTCCGATCATAGTTCAAATAAAAAACCAATTAATGAATGGGAAAGAACTGTTGTTGAACGGAAGTCTGGATGCTATGACATTTATTATGTTTGTGGATCCAGCGAGACATTACGATCGAAACGGGAAGTTGAAAACTACTGCCGATCCAACAACAAATTTCATGATCCATTACAGTTTGACTTCAATACAAAGAACTTGACTGGGTCTATGGTGTTTGGTCAAGGTAGAAGAGTGATTGGCCCCGAGTATTCAACAGGTAATGAACGACCAGAAGTAACGCATTTTTTCGAATATAGGCCGCGGCTCTAAACCCAAAAAAATCGAAAATTTTAGGAGTGTGGCCAAAAGTGAGTGCGGCCTCAAAAAAAAAATTTTTTTTTCTGAAAAAATCATTATCGGTAATTTTAGATAGAACAAAAAAAAGATCGAACTATAGTTGACTCGCGATAATCCGACAGTTACGGGACCGAGGGAGTGTCGGATTATCAAAAATGTCGGATTACCAACCGTTGATTTTAGAACTTGAATGTGTGCGTGTCTGTGTCTGCAGCAGTGACTTCATCCGACGCGGCGTCGGACTACTGAGCGTGGTGTCGGACTGTCAAATGTCGGATTATCGCGAGTCAACTGTACTTCGTTTTAGCGTCTCATGGTATATTACATAGTAATTTAGATAGTAACTTTATAATTTATATAACTATCTAAATTATTTTTATATACTTAATGAAACTTTCATAAATTTATTAATTAACTGTGTAAAATAATTATAGAAATCTCGTTTTTAATTTAGTGCTGACCAATAGCGCGATAGAGCATTCTTTAACATCACAATACCTTGGAGCGTAGCCAATGAGACTCGACCTTGGAGTAGATTCGGCCAGCAGAAGGAATGAAATCGCTGACAATAGCTTTAACAAGTGAATTTCATAATATTTTATGAATGAGAATATACACTCGCGAAAAAAAAAATCCCAACACCACGAAGGACTTGTGCTAGATGAATGAAATTTGAACAGTATATTCAGCTATGGTATTTATTCAATTGATTCAAGTTTCAAGATTACAACTTATAGGGGGCAGGCCCGTTCTTAGGTGTTATGCGGCCCTACGCGGGGGGTCGGGGGGCCCCTCCGGCGGGGGGAGGCCAGGGGGGGGGCTCTGCCCCCCCTGGAAGCTCTGCGAAAATGCGTGGAAATTAGACCAAGGAGACGTTTTCCTGTTACGTTACGAGGTCATCTCCCTGCGTCTCTTTTTCGCCCCCTCAGAGTATTTCGATGCTACAATTTAGCCAGTTTGAACTGTTTCCACTGGGCACCACGTGGCGGTATGTAGCTAAGCCCAGCTTAGTTTTTTTTTGAGTTTTTTCTTTTTTAGTTTTTTTTATCTTTTCTTTTTTTTGTTTTTTTGTCCTTTTTATTTTTTTGGGATATTTGAAATTACAACTACTTTTTCGCGCTTTCATTTTGCGTCATAACTAGCTGCGTCGTTTTGTACGTCTTGGGTTCTACTGCCAGTTGTACTAGATCCAGATCTCCCGACAAAGTTCCCTCTTGTGAAGCAATAAAAGCGTTTTCAGCTGCTTTTTTCTTCATTTAGTACACCCGGAGTCGTATCTTCGTTTTGTTCCTGACATTATTGCTAAGGACTAAGATGTAGGGCCTATGTGATAAACTAATTTTTCCTTTAACTAATAATCCAAAGAATAATGACAGCCTCAAAATGCACCGTCCTTCCGCCACCGATAGAGATTTTCATTGAAACTGAATACGAAAGTAAAGTTTCTGTCTGCCGATAGGGTGGCGTTGCAGGCGCAGTTGGGCAGATTGTACATGCAGCGCCACTTTTCAATAGAGTTCCCGCCCTACCGGGAGCTAGAAACTTTAGCTTCATTTTAACAATGGAGCTGGATGACCATGAATATCTATAGACCGTTGTCCATAAATTTCGAGGCTTTCCTATTCCCACGGCTACGCCCCCGATTTCCTGTCTGCCGCCCCAAAGCCCCGCCCCCTGCTGCTTCCCTTCCCCTGCCTCCGAATTCAACTCAGGATGATAAATTTCAGGATGAGGAAGGTAACGTGAGTGACACAGACGACTGCAGTGCCAATTAAAAAAAAAACCGGGGGATCGAGGGCACCTCAAGGGGGCCCCCTCACGTTCGGGGCCCTACGCGGATGCGTAGTCAGCGTATGCCTAAGAACGGGCCTGTAGGGGGTGCCACCAGCGCCACCCTTTACATGGTGAAAAGCACGGACTTTAGTACCGCTGTAGTCGCCGTGCTGGTTTATGCAGGCCTGCACACGTACATGCATATGGTCGTAGAGATGCCGAATGTCATTTTGTGGTATGGCATTCCATGTCTGTTGTACCTGGATGTTGAGATCAGCGACAGTTGCTGCTGGTTGTGGAAGAGCCCTGACATGGCATCCGACCATGTCCCAGATGTTCTCAATGGGCAAAAGATCTGGTGATCGTACTGGCCATGGTAGGATGTGGACACCCTGAAGGGCACGATGGGTTGCAGTGGTACGTTGGGTTGCAGTGGGGTCGAGCATTATCCTGTTGGAACAGCCCCCCTGGCATACCAGCCATGAATGGCAGCACAATGGGTTCAACAACCATCTAAATGTAAACATTTGCCGTCATGGTGACTGGGATAACCACCAGGGGTCCTGCTGTCGTAGGAAATCCTTCCCCATACCATAACTCCAGTGGTGGGGCCACTATGCCGACGACGGATACAGCTCGGTAACAGGACTTCCCCACTCCTCCTCCTGACCCTTGTGCGACCATCACTCTGACCCAGACAGAAACAACTTTCATCCGTGAAGACCACAGACCTCCATTCTGCCCTCTAAGTCGCTCTGGCTTGACACCACTGAAGACGTGCTGCACGGTGTTGAGGGGTAAGAGGAAAACATGCCACAGGGCGCCTGGAGTGGAGGTTCCTGGCCAAGAGACGGTTCCGAATTTTGCGTGGAGTAACGTTGGGTGCCAAAGCAGCCCAAATGTCCGCTGCAGATGTTGTCCGATTTGCCACAGCCAGCCTACAGATGCGCCGGCCAACTCTGTCTCCAGTGGCCAGGGGTCATCCAGATCCTGGTCTCCTGGTAATCCTGCCTTCCCTGGACCATTGCTGCCAACAGTTGTACACAGTGGCAACGTCTCGACCCATGCGTTCTGCACTAGCACGGAACAAAAGTCCACCCTCTCAAAGGCCCACTACACGTCCTCGTTCGAATTGGGTTAGCTGCCCATATTCACGTCGCAGTCGCCTTCGAGGCATGCTTTACGTACTCTATCACACAAGTCCAGAAGTGTCTGAAGTGACACAGACGCGCGTCTGATCTCCTATGTATCTGTCATTGGAATGTCTCATTTGCATGTACAGGGTGGCGCTGGTGGCGCCCCCTATAAGTTGTAACCTTGAAACTTGAATCAATTAAATAAATACCATAGCTGAATATACTCTCCAAATTTCATTGATCTAACACAAGTCCTTCGTGGTGTTCGGATTTTTTTTTCCGCCAGTGTATGTGACTGGTTAATTATTGTTCTGAAAGGTTAAAATATTAATTTCACTGTTAGAAAACGATTGAACAAAGGCTGGATAATTTAAAGCCATGAACTCAAATCCATTGTGTTATTATCAGATAAATTTTTAACGATCAGCGATCGATTTGCCTTTTCAAAAATTGTAATAGCATTTTCGTATAAAAAGATAGGAAACAAATATAAAAGAAAATAGGTATAATATGGATGCATTTATTGGCTATCGACCAAAGATTATTCCACTATTAAAAAAAAAAATATTGGCAATGTACAACTGTGAAATCGGGAGCAGTTTTTTTTTCGGTGGGGGGAAGGGCTAATCTTTATTAATAGAAGAAAGAAATTCAACTCTATTTATCGTACAAGACAATTGTACTTATTTTATACAAAATTTATAGTAAAATAGAGTTGTAATTGTTAATTATTTTAATATTAATTATTCCCCCCCCCTCCCTAACTGAAATGAGGAGTAGCATCAATAACGTAAGTGTAATTATTTTTGGTTGATAGACAGTACATATCTTTGACAGTATATATATATATATTGACAGTATGTACACTTGATCAGTACATATTTTATATCTGCTTCCTATTTTTTATAGGAAACTTCGGTTACACTTGATACTTTTTGAAACCGTATATAGATCGCATAACGGCAAAAATTATCTGATATAAACACAATAGATTTGAGTTACTGGCTTTAAATTAACCAGCCTTTGTCGAATCGTTTTCTAACAATGAAATTAATATTCTAAGCCTTCAGAACGATAATTAACCAATCATATATTTTCATTCATAAATTATTATGAAATTCACTTGTTAAAGCTATTGTCGGTGATTTCATTCCTTCTACTGGCCGACTCTACTCCAAGGTCGAGTTTCATTGGCTACGCTCCAAGGTGTTGTGATGTCATAGAATGCTCTATCGCGCTATTGGTCAGCACTTCGTTGATAGAGCCATGGCCGCCGCAGGAAATAATAAAGAGTTACACTCGTTCATTAAAATGAAATTACTATAATTATTTACACATTTCATTGATAAATTTATAAAAGTATCATTAAATATATTAAAATAATTTAGAAGGTTATATTAATAATGTAACTGGTATCTAAATTACTATTTAAGATACTGTGGGACGCTAAAACAAAGTAGTTCGATCTTTTTGTAGACCTTAGAAGTTTGCGGCCTAAAGTGAATTGCGGCCTTTAAAGGGTTATTTCTTCGTTCCACTGTCAAATTTGCGGCTGCGGCCTAAAGTGATTGCGGCCAATATTCGAAAAAATACGGTAAATTGTGTAGCAGTTAAACTACCGTCTTCTTACAAGGATGCTCTTGAATCTCCACAATCTTCTTCCTGGCAGTCTTCCATGAGTGAAGAAATTGAAGCTTTGAGACAGTGGAGGAGTCTTTGAAGAAGTCGTGCAACCAGAAGATGTGAAACTAGTTGGATCTCGCTGGGTGTTTGCCTTGAAATACTTCCGTGATCAGCCAAAGCAAATTGAAGATATCGAGCGCGTCTGGTGGCGCAAGTTTTAAGCCAACAACCAGGAATAGATTTCTACGAGACCTACACCCCTGTAGTCAATTTCACCTTGGTGGTTGTATTCTTCATCGTACTAGTAGTCCTGAAAGGGTGGTGCCACATGCATCTGGATGTCAAGTGTGCATATTTGTATGGCAACTTGGATGTTGACATCTGTTTGCAGCCAGCCCCTAGATATGTTCCACAGCAACCCTCTGAAACTGAAGAAAGCGTTTTATGGTCTCTATCAGTCTGGTCGTCAATGGTACAGAGAACTGGATTCAACTTTTAGAAAGTTAGGCTTCAAGAAACTACAAGCAACAAATTGTGTATACTTGTATGGAAGCCAAGCAGTTGTGATGATATATGTCGATGATTGTGCTGTATTCGCAGAATCTCAATCTGAATTAGAGGCTGTAGTCGATCGAATTGCTAGCGCGTACGAAGTCAAGAACCTTGGACATTTGAGGAATTTCCTGTCTGTTGAGTTTATAGAAGATGAAGATGGTGTATACTGGATGCACCAACATCAGTATATTGAGAAACTCTTAAATAAGTTCCCGTCAGCAAAAGGGATTCCAGTCTACACCCCATTGAAGGTTGGGATAGAGTTTAGTCGGTGAGATTGTCCAACAGATGATGGCAGCACTAGTAAGATGAATCAAGTACCCTATCGTTCTTCAGTAGGTTTTATTTATTTTATTTATATATTTATTTATTTATGGGGGGAGGCCATGGCCTGGTGTGCTTCCACTGATCACACAACTTCAGGGATGGTAAGCAACATCAGGCAGAGCTAGTCACTGGATGGGCAACCATCAGTGAGATACAATCTTCGCCCCCCCCCCCGCCTGCTGCGACCATCTTATAGCAGTCGTTAATCCAGGTCCATCCAGGGACCCATCCTTGTCGGCTTCTGGCCATACAGGCCCTGGATGGATGTATTGGATTACTTAGACCAATTAAATTTTACAAATAGGATCATGTCCTAACAACAAGACAGAAAGTCCCGATTCGATACAAAAATTTTAAACTAACCTTAAGAGCTACATTATAATTGTTATATTACAATGCTTAAAGAAAGAGAGAAAAATAATCTATAATATTATAGATTACGAAAAACATCAATTAAGAATAAAAGAAACGTTAATCAAGGGTTAAGATTAATAAAAAGAAAGAAGCTGCAAAAAAGGAGGAAGAAAGAAAAGGAAAAGAGAAAAAAAAAAGAAAGAAGATAAAAGAAAAAGGAAAAAAAGAAAGAGAAAGAAAATTGATAGAGAAAAGGCAGCCTAAATAAACAAGATAGATAGTATGAAAAGTATTAGAGTCCAATTATGGAGTCTTCAATTGTTATAAGGGCTGAGAAAGACAAAAACTACGCAAAGCTTTCCGAAATAAGTTGTATGAAGCAAGTGATCGAATCTCTTCGGGTAAGATAGCCCATTTTCGAATGCTTGAGTAAATTTGTTTTTCATTTCAGGTATGATAATTTGACGTAGATTTTGGAAGGCGTCTTCTTAGCACTCCATGTGCTATGAGAATGAATGTCAAGATTGCGGGAGATCACTAGTGGAGTTTTTATAGCGAGAGTTTAGGGTTTTATAAATAAACGAATAGGTTCCCTGATGTATTTGGCTCAACAGACAAGACTGGACATTCTACATTTAATTATACTATTGTCCCATTACAGCAGTAGTGCAGGGATCAAGCATTGGAACTGTTAACAGCAGGTGCTGGATTATGTTGCCGCTACAAAGAATCTATCTATAAGATCATCGCCGAACAGCAAGAATGTCTTACAGTTCTATATATGAACTCGGACTGGGCAGCAGATTTGGATGATCGTAAACCGATTAGTGGTTTTTTTTGGTTTCGTTTTTGGAGTTCCAGTAACTGGCGGCCATCGAAACAGAAAAGTGTCATGCTGTCTACAATGGAAGCACAGTTCCTAGCCATGTCCGACTCAGTCAAGGAGATCCTATGGCTGCATCAAATTCTAGATGAATGTGAAGGGCTGATTTCACCCCTGGGGACTGTGAAACTGTTTTGCGACAAGTCAGCTATCCAATTTGCCCATAATGGAACTAAATGTTTCTGATCTAAGCACATTATTCTCCACATTGATCGTTTTATACAAGAGGAACTGGAACATAGAAATTTCATCCTAGATCGAGTTGATAGTAAGAACAACATTGCAGACTTCGTCATGAAAATTCTAGTTAAAGAAAACTTTGAATTCTTTCGTATTAAGTTGTTATTGTAAATAATTTAAGTTTAGCACAGACAGGGGTAGAATTGTAGAATTATAGTAAAATAATTTTCTGTGCTACCTTTATTAAACATTTGTATTTGTTTAATTTATAATGTAATCAATAGATGGCATCAGTTCTTATAATAATGAAAATTACATATATTATTGAAAACAATATATTAGAAAGATTGTTGCATGAAAAACGTTGAACTACTGTGGAAAGTGACATAATAGGTGGATTGAAAAAGATGGCGGCCTTGCCGGTTGGATATTGACTCGCTCGTCTCTCCTAAGATAAGTCTTGGCCTGTTGCCTTATAAAGTCTTTTCCTTGAAGCTTTTTTATTCCTTTGATACAAGCCCTTCTTTCGCGCTGCCGGCGCTCCTCTTCAGTAGGGAGGGCGGAATTCCTGGTGGAGGGAATGGGAGACTGCCCTCCACGGAGTAAGAAACGTCGCAATTCATCCAACAGTGTCAACAGTGTAAAATCTTATAGTTCTTCTATGGAAGACGTCGCTGCCTTCCCTAGCTCGGGAAAAAATAAAGGAAGTAAAGGAAAAAGGGGAAAGAAGAATAAAAAAGATAAGAAAGACCAAAAAGGAAGTAATGATCAGCACGCTCAAAGCCAGGAAAATCCTTCTTCTCATGCTTCTGGGCCCTCTATAAGTGCTAGTCCGGTCTTTGCGGCTAGGCCCCCTACCTCAATCAACGCCCCAGCTTCCTCTCCATTAATTGATATCAAAGACCAAATAAATGCCACGATTTGATATGGCTCGGCCGTGGCTATTAGTCTCTGTCTCCCGTTCAGATGGAGTTTCCCTCTCGAATGTAAGCGCCAATCAAAGTAAAACCGTCAATCTACTCAAGAGGAACTCGTCTCCCTGGGATTATTCCGTAAAATGATCACCTCCCGGATAGGAATTAACCCAAATGTTTCTAAGTTAAGCTCGGGAAAGTTCCTCGTAAAGTTCCCTACTAAGTCACATGCCATCAACTGTACTAATTACTGCGATATTGGCCTGTACTACCTGTCCTACGAGGTCCCCAAATTCTTGACTTCCTCGGTGGGTTTCATATTTGGCGTTAGGCAGTGTGTTTCATTGGATGACCTATGTAATTCCTCAGACTATGGCATTCACATTGTTGACATCAAAAAATTTGCTCCGCCCTACGAGGGAGTCGTTATGGCAAACTACTTATCTTCTTCAACTTACCTAAACCTCCACAAGAGATCAAATTTGAGCATCAGCTATTACCTGTCTCTCTGCCACCCCCCAGGCCCATGCAGTGCCTAGTCTGCCACAAGCTTGGGCACACCAAAACTAGATGTAAAAACCTTCCTACATGTTCTAAATGTCTCTCGACTCACCATATTAGAAAGGACTGTACTTCGAATACGTTCATTTGTGCAAATTGTGATGGGGATCACTCATCCTACTACAAAGGTTGCAGTAAGTTTAAGTACGAAGCTTTAATACGTGCCAAAATGACAGACCTTTACCTGTCCTATTATGAAGCAAAAAGGCTGGTGAACATGGAGCAGGGAGATGAAGGCCCAGGGCACAGATCCTTCGCATCCATTGTGAGACTAGAAGCATCGAGCTCTCTTGTCGCCTCTTGTCACCAGACATTCCCACCCTCTAATTTTCACGACAATTCTTTCAATGTTGATGCTTCAAACAGACGTAATAGCATGACTAACATTACTTGTTCTATATGCGGTAGAGAAGACCTCTCCCCATTGTTTTCTTATCACTCTCCTGTTCACCAGTCCCCGCCTCAAGAAGACCCTGTAATAACGCAAGTCCGTTGGCCGCAGCTGTCTCCTTTCTCTTTAGAGGGCCAAGCTGCTGATAAAACCAGTCCCCCACAGCAAATGGATGCTGAATGCCGCAATGAACAACGTTTTGAAACGACCCTAGTCAATCATTCTATAGATGAATTGGCATGCATCTGCCTCAAACTCTTCATATCTACCGTTGTGGATTCTAATATAGAAGATGAGCCGAAGGAAATAGAGGACGTCTTCAATACTATAAAGTCGAAACTTTCTCACTCGCCCGCGTGGCTTACGGATACTATTAACTGGTGGAACGGCATGCTTTCTCCACTTACCTCCAATGGCTCTGCCGCCGGCCAGAAGTAAAAGTAGTTCACTGGAACTTTCTTCTAATTGGGAAGACGTCTCTCTCCTAAAAATAGAGCAGATATTCTAACACTTTGTGAAACTTTTTTTGAACCTAGCACGCCCATTACTATCTCTAAATTTCACACTTACGTAAATAGTATGGAAAAATATGGTGGTGGCAATTTAACTTCAGTTAATCCTTCTATCCCCCATTACCATAACTCATCAAAACATATTGGCGATGTGGCATTAATTGATCTTGTAATATACCTCCAAGGAATCTGGCTCCATTTGTATAGTATCTATATCCCCGGTTATCTGAGCAAAGAGAATTGGGGCAAAATTATTAAATCTCTTTCCCCTCCTTTTATTGCAATTGGAGATTTCAATGCTAAAAGCCCCCTATGGGGCTGCAACAATTACAATCAGAACGGTCACTACCTGGAAGATCTCCAAGGACTTCTAAATTTCTCAGTTCTCTTAACCTCTGAACATACGTATCAACCGTCTAATATTGAATGGCCCTCTGCCAACCTTGATCTCGCCTTAGTTTCCCTGGACTGCCCCCTCCCTATTCATCTAGAAACAATCCCAGGCTCCTTTGGGAGCCATCACCAGCCCATTCGTATAACCATCTCCCTCAAAACCCCAGCCCGTTCCCCTCAGATAGCTGCCCAGCCAGTCTTGGAGCACAATCCTCCCTCTCCCCCTTGACTCATGACATGCAAACTCTGGAGGGCTGTTCTTTCCGTTCTCCAGACATCCACAACCTCTTGAAAGCCTTTCAGTCCAAAATTCATAACTCGAATCCTAACAGAGCCAGGTTCAACCCCCGGGGGCCTTGTTGGTGGAACGAGGACTGCGAACAAGCAATGTGGGAGAGGAATAAATCCAAAAAGATGCTTTTAAAATGTAGATGTGACCAGTGCTGGTTACTGGTCAAAAAATCCAAAGCCAGATGTAAAAAAATCCTGAAAAGACACACGAGAGTATTCTGGAAGAGCAAGATCAAGGAGGACAATCCCAACAGTATTTGGAGAACTTTAAAGTGCTTTCAGAAGCACGCCCCGTCTTTCATTCCACTAGTCAAAGACAAAAATGGTGCTTTGCTCGACCCAGAGTCTTCTGCCAGAACCATTCTTCTTGCTGCGGTTGCTCCCAAGCCATCAGCTGGTATGCCTTGGCCCAGCCATCTTCCTCACTCATTTCGGCCAGACGATCTCCTATCTCCTTGGGAGGAACCTTTCACCATGGAGGCCCTGACTTCGTCCCTTAGATCAACTCGAACTGCCCCTGGTCCCTTAGATGGCCTGCTTAATTCCACCTTCCTCAAACTGGAAGACCACCAGCTGCGCCATCTTCTTAAAGCCATCAACAACTCTTGGTTAACGGGCATCATCCCCCCAGGGTGGAAAAATGCCATTATTCACCCCATTCTCAAGCCCAGCAAGCCCCCTGACGACCCATCCAGCTATAGACCTATTGCACTCACATCATGCCTGGTTAAAATAGCTGAAAGAATGGTTAATAATAGACTGCAACACTTCCTGGAGTCCCAGCATCTTCTCCCCAGCTTCTCTTCTGGGTTCAGGAAGGGATGCAGCCATGTGTTCTCGGTTATCAGTCTTGTGGAGACATCCTGTTAGCGAAAGAGAGGGGTGAAAGCATCGGCATCATCTTTATTGACATCAAAAAAGCTTTTGACTCTGTGCCTCATGAGCTCTTAATGGACAAACTAATTAATGCTAAGACCCCCAATAGACTTGTTCTCTGGATTTCCTCTTTCCTCAGAATGAGAAGAATTGGAATTAGGTTTCCCGGAGGGACAATTTGGATGCCTGTCGGCGAGGCCTCCCGCAGGGCTCTATTCTAAGTCCAACGCTTTTCAATGTCTACACGCATGACACCTTTCTTAACATCTCAAAAATTGGGAAAACGTCTTTGCCATCGACATGGCTTTTTGGTATGCCAGCAAGTCTATCCCCGACATTCGTGCAACGTTGCAAGACACCTGCGACGCTCTTGCATGTTGGGGGGCTGAAAACCATCTCAGTTTCTCGCCGGACAAGTCGGTCGACATGTGCATTGCCAAAACCAGGCCTTCCCCCCTCCTAACAATATTCCTGCAAGGTAAAAGACTCCCGTGTAGGCATTGCCACAAATTCTTGGGCTTTACTATCGATGATAAGCTAAATTGGAGAACACATGTGGCGGAAATCAAAAAAAGCTTGCAAAAAAACCTTGCGTGCCTAAAGCTCGTTACAAGAGCAAAATGGGGCCCTCCGTGGAGTGAAGCTTCGGCACTCTTAAACTCGCTTATTAAATCAACTGATTTGTCAGCGATTATCTTCCTTCTCGCCTTCAAGAATACAATCGAGTCACTTCTTAAGGAAGAAAGGAAAATAATTCGTAGCTGTTTGCACGCCCCCCCATCCTCGCCCTGTGTTGCATTGTATGTTGAGTCTAATTTGCCCCCTCCTACTCTTAGGTAGGAAGCAAAGGCAGCCATCCAGTTCTTTTCAATTTGTCAGGTGGCCACTAACTATTCTGAGAATCTCTCATTGGATGAAAACTGTCTTTTAGTTTTAAAATCAAACAGACTCCGTCTACTTATGTCCCAAATTTTAGGCAAGTTCAGATGCGGCTATTTAAAGATCTGTGGAACGACTGTGTTAAAGAATATCTGGGAACGTGCCCCTTCCGACCTCATCTCTGAAACTCCGAATTGGGTAGTTGAGGTCCCCACGCCATCCATATGCAACAGTCTGTTCAATGAGTTTCTAAGAGAGAAATTCTCAACATTCACTAAACTGTATACGGATGCTTCTCTGTCCCCCTCATGTCCCGTTGGTGGTATTGGTGTCTATCTAAAGAACAAACACTTAATTTCGCAAAAAATTAAGCCTGCTACCAGTTCTTTTCAGCTTGAACTAACAGCAATTCATCGTTCGTTGCTATTGATAGCAACCCTTCCCCCGGATTTCTATCTTATCCTTACAGATTCTAAAAGTGCGCTCCTCTCTATTCAAACAAGCCTTAACAGGCACCACTGGCACTTCAAAAACCTTGTCGGCCAGGTGATAAACTTATTACAACTACTTATTTCTAAGAATTACCACATAAAATTTCTCTGGGTCCCTGGCCACCGTGGAATCAATGGCAACGAGCTTGCTGATAAGCTCGCACACTGGGCTAGAACAGAAGAAAAGCCAACTAAATCTTCACGAGCAGACGCCTCAACCTTTAAGAATTGTGTTCGGAGAAGCACTACAGAGCTTTGGAACTGTAGAAAACAAGGCTCGTCACTACAAAAATTTATTCCCAAAAATTGGATCCTTTAACTATTCCTCTCCGAGGTAGCTCTCCTATCAAGAGAAATCGGTTCTATTTAGACTCAGGACTGGCCACGTGCCTTTAAATCTTTTCCTTCATAGATTGAAAATTGACCTCCGACCTCTGCAAGTGTGGTGTCCAGGAATCTGTGGAGCACGTTTTGCTCTGCTGCCCTCTTTTTCGCCACTAGAGGGCCCCCTTCATCCAAGAACTCCAAGGAAGAGGAATTGACTTCTCTCTACAATGTATTCTCTTGGTCACGCCTATGAGCCAAAAATCGAAACGTGCTGTGATCAGATTTTTATTCAACTTTTTAAGTGTAACAGATCTCCTGGAAAGACTACAAAAACCCCTCATTAATCGTTAGGTGATCTTTGCATACAATCTTAACCTAGGATTTGCCTGAACTGCATCAGCTAGTCTCCTATCCTCCGGAGACGTGGGCTGCGAAAAGAAGAAGAAAGAAGAAGAAGAAGTGACATAATAAATAAATTAACAACTCTTGTCTACAAAATTATTTAATCGATTAAATAATTTTGTTGACAAGAGTTGTTAATTTATTTATTAGATTGTTGCATGCATAATTGAAATAATTCTTCTTCCTTGTACGTTCAAATTTTTCTCGTCCAGTAAACTTGTTGTTGCCTTACACAATTTCCCTCTTGGAAAATCAAGTTAACATAGTTTTCCAATAAAACACTGCCAACGTCTGTAGAAGTAAGTCTTTTGAAATATTGTTGTAATTTTCCAACAAATAAACAGGGCACAAAGACTTTTGGAATCTTATTTTGAAACATCTACCCATCAGCATAGACTTAAACCAGGCAAGTGCTGTAATCGAGAGGCCATCATAACTTGACGAGCAACATTTGGGTGGTCAGTCTATCAGAGGCCTTGGAGAAGTCCAGAAATAAGGAGTCAACCTGATTCCTGTTGTCAGTGTGTACAGTAAGATAGTGTACGAAGACCGCTAAGTTGGTTTGAGTGGATCTCTTTGGTTAAAAGCCATGATGTGCATCAGATAAGTATGGATCATTATAAATGGACAATTGATCCGCAGTAAAAATTTCCAATAATTTTGCAGGAAATGAAATTAAAGTAATAGGCCTATAAGTCGTTTTAACTCTCTCATCAGACTTCTTAGGTATAGGCTGAATCAAGACTAGCTTCCAGGCATCAAGGTAATGTCCTGAGCTGAGAGATACGTTAAACAAATGAAGTATAAGGGCAATCATTGCAGTGAGACGACGTTTGTGGATGTAGTCTGGGATGTCCGGAAAAATGCAGACCCTAGATGCAGACACATTATTTGCATGATCAAGTAATTGCTTTCCGAAAACGGCTGAAAAAACAATTCTTATTGAACTTGATCCAGCAATCGTTGAGCAAAGCATTGTCCGCAGTAAGCTTAGTCGCATTATTTATCGTAAACACAAAAGAAGGGCCAAGTTCTATTTTGTCATTATCAAGCAGCTCCTTAGTCGATTTTTTAAGAGTTTTCTGGAGACATTCCAAAATGACATAGGGCTGCTCCTTATCTGAGATTCCAGGCTGCTGAAATAGTTTTTCCGATCTAGTAACCAACTCTTTTTAAAGTTTCTTCTGGCCATCACAATTTTAGAACAGTCCTTATAAGTTTTAGTGGATTTAAATCTTTTATGCAAAGATTGTTTTAGAATCCAGTTGACCCGAGTTTGCTTAGTGATCCAGTTAGGAAAAGATGATGATGTTCTTCTGTTGTTTCCATAAGCTCTATCATTTATAGACACATAGAATGATGGAATAGATTTTATAATAGCTCCC
>JAHWFO010104177.1:837091-859856 GCA_023313115.1 Rhysida immarginata | reverse complement strand
ATTCTTCTTCTTCAGTAAAGCTCTGACCATACTCCAAATGGAATTGTCGCGAGCCAACAAGCTTTTGAGTTTTTCATTCCATCTAGCATCGCGAAGCTCTTTTATCTCCTCTTGAACTCTTCGCACTAACCTGTTGTACTTGGTTTTGAGCCAAGGTTCACGATAGCGTTGCCATAGTTTACGGGTCCTGTTTCTTTCAGCAATTAGGCGTTGGATTCCAGGAGTGAGTTGGATTCGATGAGAAGGTTTAATCTCTGATGAATACTTACTAGCTTCTATGGCACTGTTAATACATCCGGTGATGTCATCAACAAGTTGATCGATATCCTCTGTACAGTAAGCAACGTCGGGATGATAGCCATAGTCCCTAAGAATATCTTTGTAGAGCTTCCAGTCTTGATGATGTACGAGTTCCTCTCGGAAATTTATGTCAACATTGTCAAAGTTCAACGCCACAAGCATGTAGTCAGAAGAAAGGTCATCAATCGTGAAGATATTGTACGGTTTGAAGAAACCCTTCAAGAGCGAGATGTCCAAAACGTCACTACTAGGGAAGTGGTCGCAGTAGTAGGTATCCTCCACAGGTCCAGCAGTGATGATATCATCTCTACCTTGTATGTACCTATAGAGAATCATGCCGTTGTAATTCTGCGTTCTGGAGTTCCAGCTTGGGTGTTTGGCATTTAGGTCACCAGCCAGGACGACTGGAGTGTCACCACTGAAGAGTTCATCAAGCTCGCAAAGGTCAAGATAATGTTTAGATGAATTGTAGAGCGCTACGAACTTCACTTCACCACAGGAGACGTCATTGATAATGAGGAGGCTGATTCCATACCTGCAGTAGACTTGGATTCTAATTCTTGGTGTTGAATTCCCTTCTTAATGATGATCGCAGCACCCCAGACGCACATCTTGCAGCATTTGAAGCCATTCGATCCTTACGGTACACACAATAGCCAGGTAGCTTGAAGTCTTGGCTTGGTTTGAGGTGAGGTTCACAGAGGAAAGCAACGTCGATTTCTTGCTTTATTGGAAGGTTGTGAAACTCGATACGCTTTCGGGGAATGCCCCTAGCGTTCCATATCACGCACCGAAGTTTACCTTTGTTGATTACAGTATAACGTTGTGCAGCCATACTAAAATTAGTTGGTCGTAAGGAGCCCATTCAACTGTGGGTAACTTTTGCCTAGATTAGAAAACAGATGAAAGATACGTCCTAATTGTTTATACATACCTGGTAGGTCGTTGATGTTGAGGCCTTTATCTTCCAGCATAGACACATTGGCAGCATAGGATTTGCCTGCTGTCACTTTAGAACTAGACATCCTTTGAACCTGGGGGTATTTTGGACATTTCGTGTAGCTTGATGCGTGCTGTCCACCACATCTGCTGCACTTTGGGGGGTCTTGTCCTTTGATCTTGGGGCAATCTCTTGACTGGTGCCCCTCAGCACATTTATAACAATGAGGATCTTCCGTGCAGCCCATGGATACGTGTCCGAAGCGCAGGCAGTTGTAACACTGTAGTGGCTTCTTGTTCCCTCGAAAGGCCTCCACTGAAACTGCCAGCGGCCCAATACGTGTTACGTTTTTCGATGACTGGTTGTGTTCGGTGTTCGGAAGTAGAACCAAAACCATCGGCATATCAATGGTTCCTTTGGCTTTCCTCAATCGAATAACTTTTCCGGGAAGTAGTTGGCTTTTTTTAGGTCTTCTTGGAAGTCATCGAGGTAATACGTAACATCCACATTACGAAATACGTATTTCAAGACCTTCTACGACTTCCGTTGATGATGCTGAATATTTAAAATATTATCAGACTTAATTCCGGAGACTAACCTGTTGTGTGTTTCTTCATCTTCACATTTAACCTTGACGGTTTCAGCTCTGCCCGTATGAACGGTGATCTTTTCCACTGGAACATGCTTCTCGAGCTCAGTTTAAATCGTCTTAAACGGGACGCCACGATAATTGGCAATACATTCCTCTTCGTGATCCTATGGTGTTTATTAGGCGAGCGACCTTGTACATTCTTTGGATTCCTCATTCTAGTCGCGCTGACGACTTCTTCGTTTACTCTGGAGACGGTCTTTAGGTTATCGACCCTCGTGCTTTTTCTGAATTTTTTATTAGCAACGTCAATCCAGGGACTGCTATCCACTTCTTCATCGATTCTATCAGAGTGACTTCTCTTATAGACACCGTTTGTCGAGCAGTGACTATTTTCAATTATACCCATTGACTCTAAACTTTTAGGACAGGCAATATTATTAAAAACATTACTTACCTTGGTGTTATCAACAGGTGTACCTGCCTTCGGAGTCCCCCGAGCATTTCCCGAAGGCTTCCTTCGGTTCGCTTATCTTTTCAATGACATCTCTTCGAGAGTCTTTGATTTCCTTGTTGATACTTTCGAACTTCTCTTCAAAACTTTTATGTAGGGATTCGACTTTTTTTTCCAGTGCCCTATACTTAGCATTTATTTCATCCCGGAGAGCTTCTAACATTTCGTTGAACACTAGGTCAAAAGCAGCAAACCTAGCATCCAAGCAGGCATTGAGTAACATGCAGAGATTTCCGGGTTTATATACTCTACACTGACCAACCAGTGAAATGTGAACTTGGCTTAATTAGCCCATTGACTTAAGTGATGACGTATCATTTCATTTTGATGCAATGCCATTTGCCACTTTCGTATGGGCTGTATTGACCAATCAGAATAAGACATTCGAACGATGTATGTTATAATGAAGGGATAATTTAACCAAGGAAATGCAAAATTAGTACGTTAATGTGAAATGTACGTTAAAGTGAGGTATGTTAAACTGAAACTTTTTAGCATTAAAATACCTAGATTTTGGCTGGGAATTTTAAATTTGTACGTTATTTTAAAATGTACGTTAAAGTGAGGTACGTTGTAACGGGATTTTACTGTATTGCATAATCATACGCCCCCCCCCCCCCCCACCATACTGTGTTTAAAGATTCCGATTATGCTTCTTTACCTTATGAGGTCTTTCTTACTGTTTACGTTTTCTTGTCAATGTTGTCACGGCTTCATCGCAAGAACAAAACAGACAATCCAATCACGATGAGCCTGAACCATCCAAGGATACGGAGTTACATATCCTTTAGAGCATACTACATTCTCAGACCTTTTAAAACTGAAGGTAGTATAATACTGAAATACATCTTAATGCAAAAAAGAATGTTGTTGGCATTGGACCTAGGTTCCGGCACTGATTATAATCATAAATTGTACATGTTTTCAGCAGAAATTGTTTATTTATGAAATCCCAGGAACCCTATTAAAGGAAAATATTTTGGAAATAACTTTCAGAGAAGTATGAATTTTATAAATAAACCTCCATGTGTGGCTAAACAAGTCGTGATGCGACGAGGCATTCCAACATACAGATATCTGTTGTATTCTGAGGCATCTTTCATCATGCTTCCTGCAACTGTATATTTAGATCATCCAGTGTTTGAGGAGGGGGGGGGTGATGGTGGTGCAAACTGTGATGAGATATATGTAATATTAGTGTGGAATAGTTCATACGACCCACCGCTACAGATATGCTCTTAATACAAGAACATATCTATGTAGATAATCGAGTAAAATATTTAAATACAAATCAAAAAGAACAGCTTTGCTCGTACTGGTTTTGGTTTAATGGACCCCCCCCCCCCACTAAATTGACCCTTTAATATTTATTAGAAGGATAATGTACTTGTGTTGTAAATGTTAGGTTATCAAGGAGACAGAGAAATAGAATGCAGCCTTTGTAAACGGAAGCTTAATAAATTTTTATTTTAATTATTTACTGATTATTCCTATACAACAAAGAATCGTCTTGTGTAATTGATCACGCACTGTCATTGTTACAAACTCCACAACATTACAACAATCAATGATGTAGTTGCAATTTGTGAGCATTAATTATAATATTTCAACAAATTGTTTATTTTATTTAAACATATGATAGTAACAAGGTAGATTGAGTGATATTAAACTTTGAGGCCTAAATATTGGAGGGTGATGCTTGACGTTTTAAAAGTAAACTCACATTGTACCCCTTTGTCTCCCTGGTTTTGGCAGGAAAGGGAGGAAAGGCTTTGTGAACTATGAAAAAAAGACCATGAGTTGCCTGGGTGACGAGCTCCAAGAGAGCTTCAAAGAAAGATTCTGGGAAATGAACCACACAACCAATAAGAGGAAAGTAAGGTTTGAATGGGTGAGAAAGTTGATAAAAAGGCAGGAAAGAAAAGGAACTCTGTCTCTCCTGGCAAAAAAAAGAATTGATCCCATTGAAAAGAAAGTCTCTAATAAAGCGAGTTATGAATAGTGAAGGTAGTAAGAAATCTCGCACATTGCCACGGCCAAGTGGCATCCCATTGCGCTGAGAGAGCTAATAATTTTCGGTGAGCGCCCTGGGAGAGGAAGTGAGCAAAGCAATAGCACGACTAGCCATATACAACGGTCGAAGCAGGCACTGGTAGTAGAACACTGAGTTTCACCCTGAAGTACGAGTGCACCGAAGACCATGACAGTGATTTAAAAACTAAGCGTACGATCACTTCAACAGGCAGTGGTGAGCAGCGACTAGGGATGAGTGAGTTGACTCAAGCACAGGTACCTAGGCCTAATGCGTGGCACAGCAGCTGGGAGAGGGAGTGAGCGACGGACGTGAGGATTGAGGAGGATAACGAATGCCTTCACTCATCAGATCCTACTCCGTGGTAGCCAGGCGGCATCCCTCAGCCACTGGGTCTCCAGACAGTGTGGTGGCAAGCCTGTGGGCGGTAAATCACTACACAGACTACGTTGGCAGGGGCATTCTTGGGAGTAGTAGTAGGTGTGAGATCGTGTGCAACAGTCAAAGGTATTCATATCTAAGTTGTTCAACCTAAGCTGAGTAGGAGCGTGGCAGCGAGACGACCACGAGGGAGGAGCAGCGAAACGTTCGGCTATCAAGCAGAAAGCGGGCGGTGAGGAGACAGAAGAAAATGACTCAACAACACGGCGGAGGGGCAAATCCTGCAAGAGATACAGTGGCTGGTGGTGTGTGTGCGATCTTCCAAGACGTAGTGCTACGTAACTGATAAGTAGCTCACTAGATAATAAGCGGGCCAGCGCGTAATTCAAGATCTGATATTAAAGTGTACGCTAAGTGACTCAAACATAGAACCAAACTTTGACTTTTAAAACACGAGTGTAGATCACATTAGCGAGCATCACCCTAGTAAAAGATTAATTTTACTTAAATTTGTTGTAGTAGAAGTTTATAACTCATGATCTAGACCAAATATTCATTTGATATATTTATATTTATCCATTATCTCTAATTGTTTAATCCTATCTAATTGATTATTATTATCGTAATAACGTCTGTTTTGTAACTTTTTTTTTTAATTATTCTTTTATTATTTGATTGAATAAATTTGGTTCATAAATGATAATTATTCGTTAGACTAACTTAGCTTGTTACTGGTTATCTTAACAAAAGGTGGGACCTCCTTTTCTTTGTTTATTTACCAGTTGAGCAAATTCTATTGAGTTATAGTACGAGAAATATCATTTAGATAATTGGCTATGGTTATTTGATTTTGTTATCCACTATACGATCACTAGTAAGCCCTCGGGGTAATATACTAATATTAAGCCATAGTATTGATCAATAAGGAAGGGGGAGATTAAAACAATTTTGCAGGCTTAATAATAGACTTATTAATATCTATAACAGCTAAAAATTATAAAAGTGCGTGAGAAGTAACATCACGTCACAAATGGTGCCGATGACCAGCCGCTCGTTGCGTAATGTGGGCCACTAGTTTTTTGTTTGTTTCTTGTTCACCCTTTTTTCCGCTTCTGTCTCCATGAGCACAATAGCAGGATCTGAGCTATCCTGTACACGCCAGGTTAATGAGGCTGGGGGGAGGGGGAGTGTATTCCTGTGCACAGACAAAGAGTTATCAGGTATGTGGGCAAAATTACACAGTACAGGCACGATGGCACCAGCAGCACAAGCGCGAAGCACAATCAAGTGTAGACACACCAATACTATCCGGTCATGCAGGGGTGATTCCCTACTTCTCTGGGGAGGAAGGGACATCCCAGTGGATGACTTTTTAAACTCAATCGACCAGATCGGAGGGGTCGCCAGGTGAAGCGACCAAATCCGTGGACTGGTGGCAAAGTCTAAACTGAAAGGTCTTTGTTTGCAGCCATCGGGTTCAAGTTGTATCGCATAGAGCAGTTCCACGAGTTTGGAGAGCGGCTTACCCATCTACTCAAGGCAGATGAGTCAGACGCGGACGTGGAGAAGGAATTTGTCAACGTGGGACAGACAAAAAAAGAATCGGTGAGCAACTTTGCGAGCCGATTAGGTGTACTATTCGATAAAGTATGCAAAAAGAAACCACACTATATGAATGACAAGGATGACACCCTACTATTGCTGTTCCGACAAGGAGTACACCCCACCCACAGACGGGCCATAATGTACACAAATCCCACAATAAACAAGGCGTCAATTAAATGGGCCAGTCGGACAGAGGAACTAGAGAAGGCAGACGTACAGGCGTTGATTAATATTATCATAATAACTTCTGTTTTATAATTCTTTTTTTTATTTATTCTTTTACTACTTGATTGAATAAACTTAGTTCATAAATGATAAAACCATCACAGGCGGATGATATACATATGAATAGTAATTAGTCATTCATGCATGAATAGTGCATTGTTTAACATCTGTCAATATGAGGTCAGTACGGTATAATGGCCTCCCTATGTGGCTAAACAAGTCATGATGCGATGACGCATTCCAACATACAGATATCTGATTGTATTCTGAGGCATCTTCCATCATGCTTCCTGCAATTGCATACTTAGATCATCCAGTGTTTGAGGAGGGGGTTGATGGTGGTACAAACATTGCCTCAATAGATCTCATATATGTTCAATAGGGTACAAATCTGGACACCTAGTAGGCCAAGAAATGGTGTCCACATATTGTAGAGCCTGTTACATGATGCGCGTTGAATGGGGATGAGCATTAACTTGTTGCATGATAGTGTTGGGCATGCTGCTTAAAAATAGCAGAAAATGGTCACAGAATGTCATTGATGTGTCGTTGTGCTGTTTTCGTGCCTTCAAGAACACCTGATGTCTGGAACGTCTGGTTATCACGAATTTGTGCAAGATTATTGCATTAACCTCTGCGGTTCAAATCGTGCATCATGGAGATTGAACCAAGACTCGTCAGAGAATAGAATGCACCGCCATTCCTCTGCCTAATGTTGAATTTCCTGGTTCTATTGATCACATGCTGCATGATGTTGAGGGGTTATAGGCAAGTGAATCAGTGGTCACTATACCTCTAGACCAGCCTTATTTAAACAGATTTATGGTTTTTCTTGAGACCAACAAATTTAGTGCTCCACAGACTGCAGGATCTTTCTGGATGTGATGCCGGTGTCTGCTAGTTCATCTTCTCTATCTGTTGTGTGCTTGGGAAGACTAGTACGACCTGTATGTATGCATGTCAGCACACATGGTGTCATATTAGTGAATGCGCGGCCAAGATACATGTCTATACAATGAGCAGACCATCTGGCTTTGTGGAGTCTGACACGATGAATTAAAAATTTCGCACGCTTTCTTAGAGGTTCCATTCCGTTGCATTCCCCAAAAGTGACTGTATGGTGTAGATTTACGGCATCATTTATTCTGGGCCCGTAGTTATCCAATGACATGCTCGATCACCAGGCAGCAATATGCTTCATTGTCAAAGAAGGAAATTGTTACGGCTCTGCAAGACTGAGCTCCTTCACACATTGCACTGTGTGTTAAGGATGTTCTTGATGACATTTTACAGAAGAACGTGTGATCAGCCGTCACTTCTATCATGCGGCCTGCCCAATCCCCAGACCTTACTCCATGCAACTTTTGGCTTTGGGAACATTTGAAACATCTGATAAGTCGTGATAACCCAAGAACTTTACCTGATCTTAAAGACAGCATTTCATGCCACGTGCGCAACATTTCTCCATAAACATTTCGTTCAGCTGTGGAACATGCCATCTTGCGATTTCAGATGGTATCTGTGGAGCATGTTACGTTGGAAATTGTTGTGTTTTACGCAAGTTAAACTTGTTAAAACTATTATACACGTGTGACTAAATGTGTAATTGATTATTAAAACGCCCTCTGGTAGCGAAATTCGTAACTATTTTTTATTTTTTCTTTCATTATGTCCACAAAATTTCACACTTTTCTGACGACTTATTTTGCCTGTAGGCAGCTTTACAATAGGGTCCTTTAATTATGGACACTTGGTATTTCCCCAGTCATCCATGCCTATCTGTTTGCAAAATACCCCCAGGGCAGAGATTTCACATTTTTGAAACAATGAGGCCTTAAAAATTTTCATATCACAACTGGTTTTAATTTTTAAGATCCATCCATATTTGTACATAGGAGAAGTGTCAGCCACTCTTTGTTATTTTTTCCATTGTGTCTTCAGGTAACAAACTAAAAATTAATTCCGTTTCATCAGCGTTATAAATGTCACGTGGAGAATAAGATTTGATAATGTTTGGCAAAGTTGTTTCAAGTCTAAAATCGAAAGTGTCCACTGTCAATTGAGCAGTCTGTGTATATTGTTACATATTTTGCATATCAGCTTATTGAGTATGTTCTTCTTATGTAAATTGTGATATGTAAAAATATAAATTATTATTTCCTGTTATGTTATTTTATTTTCTAACCTCTTTAATCGATTCCATATTTAGATGGTGAACATTTGTAGAAAAACTGCAGTGGATAATATGTAAAGATAAAATTAAATACCCATCTAATTTAACTGAATCATATACAGTGGAACCCTTTTAATACATGACAGCTTAATACGTGATTTTCCTTTGGTCCCTTCCCCTTGAAAGCTATTTCTATTAAATTCAGCCTGTTAATACGTAATTTTTTAGGGAGTGCAAGTGTGATGTCAGTCCTGGGTTCTCTTCAGTCATGTGACTCGTATTGGTTCCAAACAAGTCTTCTCGCTTGGGGATTTAATATTGGTTCCAACATAAAGATGAAATAAAATTACTTTGTATAAACTCAGTGTTTATAACACTTATAAGATGTGAAATTGTTGAATTCCTCACTGCCCAAGAATGAGCCAAAACAACGATTTACACATCTATCGTTTTCCAAAACAAAGAAAGATCCACGAACGTGGCAGGCCTCGGAGTGGGCCGATTTTTTAGCTTTTAGTCTCTTTTCTCTCCATTTTTGAGCCTGCAAGTGGCCAAATGTCAATCAAATGTACAAATGTAATTTTGAAGCACTTTCTACCACGGTGTAAGAATAAAGAATAAAGAATTTATTCTAAAGAATTTATTCTTACACCGTGCTTTCTACAATGATCCGCCGTTACCGGAAGTGGCCATTTTTGTAGGCGTTCGCTGTCATTCGTAGCAAGCTCTAAAGATCGTTCGTTCGCATATGACGTAGCACAACCAGTAATGTTTTCCAACCAGGTGATGTCACTCGACAATGTGCAATGATTGGTTTGCAACAATTATTTCTGATCACGTGTTTGATCCAAATGATGTCATGCTCAGATCGCACAGAGTAGGAGGAGATCGGCCATTGCAAGACGTTCGTAGTACCGCTGCCGTGTAAGAAAGTAGTCTATGAATAGAATGCATTCAAATAATAGTATTCGCCAGATTTTTATTTTGTACTGATTTAATTTATGAATTTCTATGATATAAATTCACATATAATTTGAAGCTGCGGTGATGATCTTCCAAAAACAGAGTTGACACGTGCTTCGCAGTGCGTTTCGACATATCCATGTAAGTGTGTCTCACTTTCAATTTGAATTTTAAATTTAATATGCTAGAGTAATTTTAAACAGAAATGATTATTTATAAATGCAGCTTGGTACGGTTTTATCTGAATTTTAATTTATTAACAATTTCTTTAATCTAAATCTCAAATTTTGATTAGACATATTTTAGCAACTTTATTTGCAGTGTATGTGTAATGATCATCTAGGATTAAACCATTTCTAAGGTAATACATGTACTTGTACCCGGGAATAACATAAAAACCGTATTAGTAGACAACAAATTCCAAAATAACATACGATTTGTTTCTTAAAATTCTGATCATTTCTCTCCGTTTTACGCTATGGCTAGCGTTAACTTGAAAGAATTTTGTTAACATCGAATTAAACTGATCAGAAATCTCTTGTCAGCATCCATGTTCAATATTATTACTATGATTTACAAAAGTTCCCAATTAGATTCAGAAATAAGAAATATAAAGTATAATCCAAACAGTTAATTAGCAATTCTTTCTTTAATCTTATTATTTGATCGTGAATGAGTATTTTGTCAATTAATCTGGGAAATAATCATAAGATAATCACTAATCGCCTAAATACCCTACGGGACAGAATATTCATAAGAATAAGGTAAGTTACGTTTTACTAAAAAATAAAAAATTAACAAATACGTTTCTTTATTTTTTACACAATTATTAATTACAAAGACAGATCTGTAATGGGACATGCATTGTATTTCTATCTGCAACATTGATTTGGAAGTGGTCTACTTTTAGATGCTTATCGTTACATTTCAGACTGCAACAAAATTTTATTATATACACTGCTCAAAACATTTAAAGGAACACTTCTATTAAGCAGCGTGCAGAAGCAACTACGAATAATATGGACAAAATCGCTGTATGTGATCATTAAACGACGTTTATTTAACAATAGAATGCATTATTGAAACAACTGGTGAAGAAACAAAGAAAAAACAGGAAACAGCAGGACCCCTGCCTAAAACAAAGTGATATGTCCTTTGGACGTTGTGAGGAGAATGCCCTGTTTCTTCCAGGGATCAGTTTTTGCACCACTCAGTAATGTGTATGCCTGTCATGGGCTGCAGTAACCTCCATGCACCTTCGAGGCATGCTCCGTATCAGTCGACGGATGTGATCTTGGGGAAACCAGTCCCATTCCTCAGTAAGTGCCTGAATGAGCTGTTGCAGTTTCTGGAGCTGAAGGGCGGTTTCGAATTCGCCTGTCAAGCATGTCCCAAAGATGTTCAAGGAGATTTAGGTCTGAACTCATTGCAGGCCACCTCATGGTCTGAATGCCATGCATCTGTAGGAAGTCTTGAGTGACAGCTGCAGTGTTTAGACGAGCATTATCCTCCATCAGAAGGAATCCAGGCTCCATGCCATGTGCAGCAACAATCACATGTTCTTCCAGAATGTCAACAATGTAAACGTCAGCGGTCATTCGCCCTCGGACGCCCACAAGATCCGTTCGATGGTCTATTGAGATGCCAGCCCAAACCATAATGGAACAACATCCCATTCGGTCAGTCTCACAAACTGTTGCGTCGGTGTTTTGCTCACCACGTCGTCTCCAGACACGTAGACGGTCATCACAGCGGGTCAGGCGGAATCTTGACTCGTCTGTGAAGAGAACAGAACGCCAGTGGCGAAGCTGTCAGGTGACATGTTGATGTGCAAACTCTAGTCGCGCCTGTATGTGCTGGCGGGTTAGCCTAGGCACTCGATTTGGTCGTCTGGCTCTCAAGCCAACTTCACGTAATCTGTTTCGGATTGTTTGATCTGAAACAGCTACCCCAGTTGACATCTGCAGGTCATTTCTCAGGTCTCTGGCCGTTGAGGTTCTTCGGCGCAGGGCAGAAGTCCGCACATAACGATCTTCATTGGCGGTTGTTGAGCGTCGGCGACCTTGCCCAGCTCTTCGTGTGCACTGGCCAGTCGCCTGGAATCGTGTCCACAGTCGGAAAATTACGGAAGAGGACACATTGAGGGCATTTGCCACAGTCCGAAATGATTGACCCATTTGGAGCAAAGTTACGGCTCTCGCAGCTTCTACTGCTTCAAAATGCCTTCGTGGCATGTCAGAGCACTAACAACAGCGTTCCAGGAATGCCTGCACCTTCTAATGTTCGACCGTTTTCTCCAAGCAAAGAGTGTACTGGCATGTAACCATTTTGTTTTCCGGGGGGTTATATTGCTATGCAAATTTCTCAGAACATCTGGCAGCAAAATGTGTTGGCTTTAACCATTTCCTATGAGGGAGATAGTAGGTTTCATGTTGCAGAAGATGAAATTGCTAAAAAGTATTATTTACGCCCTCTGTAGGGGATTCTACAAGTGTTCCTTTAATTGTTTTGAGCAGTGTATATAATTTTATTTGTTGTAATAACTTCATATAATAGATATACATATATTAGAGATTTACTGTAAGTAATATCTTATTTTTTAATTTTCCAATACATGATTTATTCCTTTCAGGATTCATATTGAAATTGTTGCTTGGAATAATGGGAAAGTGCAAATTTAAAAGCGATTGGCAACTAAAAAAGGACAATAATGGACATTTATTGTCATCATGGGCATCAAGACATAGCAAAACGGAAGTATTTTGCAAACTTTGTGTGTGTATTATAGATTTTAAAAACAAGGGTGTTCATTTCAACATTCAGCCTGTGACAAACATAAAAAAAGCCTATGATGTTCTCGGGCCTAAACAGATGATTCTGGTCGCAGCAAATTCCAATAATTCTTCTGAAAAAATTCAACATGAAGATCCTGGACCAAGCTGTAGTTCTTCAGCACCTGTTGTTAAACTCTATATTCGAAAAATGCAACAACAGCCTCTGAACTCATTTGGGTTATGAAGTTGGTATGTTGCAACTTTTCGGCATCTTCTTGCAGTGGTATAAAGGAAACATTTGATGCTGTGTTTCCAGGGGATGTTCCCAGTGATTTCTCTTTAAGCCCTAAAAAGATGCGATATTTAATATCTGAAGCACTAGGATCATACTTTCAACAGATGATCACTGATGATGTGGGAACCTCCTTTTATTCAATTTGAAGACAGAAAAGAGCTCCAGATATCAGTGAGATATTGATCAGAAAGTAGAGGTGAAGTAGTTACAAGACATGTGCAGACATTCTTTATTGGGAAAGCTGACGCACAAACTCTTCATGAAAAAATTCATTCTGCCATCACCAGTGCTAATCTATCCATTCACAAACTTCTAATGATTGGCCCAGATGGACCCAATGTGAAAAAGAAAGTTCACAAACTTTTCAATGATGATTTAATAGAGATGATAATAGAGATGAGATCTCGCGGATTAGTTAATATCGGAACCTGCCCCCTTCACATTGTTCACAACGCATATCTTAAAGCCTTCCAGACATTTGGTGAACATGCATCTGATTTAGCTATCGCCATGTATTACTATTTTGATGGTTGGCCATCTAGAGTCGAAGAATTTGAAAAGATCCAAGAAGACCTGAGATTACCGCACAAGAAATTCCTGAAGCATTCGCCATCTAGATGGCTTACATTTCGTTTTGCTGCTGGGAGATTACTTGAACAATGGGAGGGAGTAAATCGTTATTTTCTTAAATTTATTCCATCAACAAAAAATCAAACTGTGTCACAATCTAGTTCATATAAAAAGATTGCCAACCTTTTACGTTGTCTGTCAATCAAAGCAGAAATATATTTCACTATGTCTTCAGCAGAGCTGTTTAAAAGCTTCACCGAAAAATTTCAAGGAGATGAACCTTTAATTCATATTCTATACCTTCAACTACAAGAACTGTTGGAGAAAATAGCTAGGCGTGTTTGCAAAACTATTCCTGAAAGCCACTACGATGAACTGTTTGATCCGAAAAACATGTTGCCTCTGAGAGAAATTGTCGTCTCACAGGAAGTTAAAAATGAACTTTCATGTCTTCCAGGAAAAGATTTTTTGATGTTTATGAAAACTGCTAAAGAACCTTATGTTGTTGGATGCAAATACTTGATTGAAAAAGCAATGAAAGGTGGAAGTTTAATGAAAGCTCTGAAATGTTTAAATCCTTCTCTTGTGAAAAATCGTAAAAGCTGTCAAGATATTGTTTCAGTTGCCAGAGAACTACCCATTGATACAAAAGATGATGTACTCATTTTTGAGTTTAAAATGTTGCAGATGGAAAAAGATGTAGCCTTTGAAGGAGGAAGAATTGATAATTATTGGGATAAAATTTTAAAGAAAACTAATGTTGCAGGTCAAAAAAAATATCATGAATTGCCAAAAGTTATCAAGACTGCATTGTCTCTTCCACTTGCGAACGAATATTAAATGCAATTTTAATGATTAAAGATGCATTGAAAGTCTTTGGCAACAAACCTGAACTGGTTCCCATAACATCAAAACTTATTGCAATGGGACAAAGTGCACATAAGCATTATTTAATGCACCTAGAGGAGCAAAAAAGATTGAAAGAGGAAGAACAAAAAAAGAAAGAGGAAGAGATACGTTTAGCCAATGAAACAGAAGAAAAATTAAAACAAGGTGAGGAGTGTAGGGAAAAAATATCTGAAATAGAAAATATAATATCGCAGGAAAAAAAAGGACCATGAGGCAACTTCTGAAGCATTTGATCGTCTGTTCAAAGAAGCCAATGAACGATTGAAGAGAGCAATACAGAAGGGGAATTTGCAGGAGGTTAGTGTTGCACAGGGTATGTTGGAGGGGATTAAAACTATGCGTGAAACCGAGCAGCAAAAGCTTAAAGAAGTAGAAACAGTTCGAAAATCTGCAAAGAAAGGAAAAAGTAGCTTAATCTTAGCAAAAAGCCTAAGAAAAACTGATGTATTTTTTATTATTGGTAAATTCGTAAAAATAATTGTTTTCTAGTTTGTTTTTTTAAATCATATAAACTGCTTTTGGTTCTGGATGATGTAATTCTTGCCAAAGTGTAAACTAACAATATTTGTTATTAAATTTCACTTAGCAGTTCAATTAGATTAAAAAAATAGTAGCTTAATCATAATTTTAATGTGTTGGTTTTTATTATTAATAAATGAACAAGACTCAAACCCATTCCAAGGCCAGAAGCAAATCAAAATTAACCTAAAACATTAAATGATGTATATATGCATGTGCTGATTACACACCCCACATATCAACATTTCAACCTCATCATACACCCACGTTCAACCTAAGGATATCGTATTATAGAATATATATGTAATTTTTTAGAAAGTTTTGTAGTTGAAAATTATTAAAACATCAACTTCATACCCTATTTAAGTTTTCGCAGTTATTGTAGGATACTTAAACACAATTTTTTCTGATCTCGACAGCCCTTTTTTGAATGGGAACTATTAAGAAAAATATTCCATTTATCACATCAATATTTTTGGTTGGAAAAATATGAAGATCAAGCATTTGACCATATTGAGCATTTGACAATTTAGTCTCTTTTCAGTCTCTTTCAGTCTCTTTTTAGTCTTTTTTTTCTGCAATTATACTCTCTCTACTCTCTTATTTACTGGTGGACTACTGCTCCTAGCCCTGACGTGGTTAAATGATTAAATGTGGTTAAAAAGCGTTCTAATATTAATTTATAAATTATATAATAATATTAAATGTCTTAATAATAATATACATTGCACAACTTCACATAATAATTTAAGAGATGCCGGTTTCAATGTTACTAGTACATATATATCCCATTTCCTAGGCTCTCGGCCCCTTCATCGAACAAATGGCGTCAACTATGACGTAGTCACCTGCACTCCCTATAATACCCCATGGGAGAGAGAATGCACAGGAGTTTTGTTCGCAACTCTGCTCATATGCTACCTGTCTCAACGAAACATGGATAGTTTACTGGGAGCACATAGCCCCGTTAATTGTTCCAGTTTAGGCACGTGTACGTCCATTAGTTTTGAAAGTAGGTGCTCATTGAGCCTTTTCTTGTAGAGATACCATCTTTACATCTAACTATGAAATGTTTGCCGCAATCTTTATCATAAGTTGCATTGTACGTCACCAGTTTTTTTCGTCACAACAATGTCACCATCAAAAGTAAAAAAAAAAAAAAAAAAAAAAAGAACATTGTCAAAACCATTGTTATATGTTTAAAAATCCAACGAATTTCAGTTATTATAAAACTACTGAGAATGTCTGAAAGGATGGAAGTTAACATTAGACAATAAGAAATAATGCATTGTAAATGGACATTCTCCTAATAATTTGATATTTACATAATACAGCACAACCTGTGCAGAAACAATAAATTTATCATGAAAGGTGTTTAATTTTCGCTTTTTCTCTGTGACTGAACGCTATCACGAATTTCTTGATTTTTAAGCTTTAAATTATGATGTAAACGTCACTTGGGAAAAAAAAGACTTAAGTTTTTGCAATTTGGTGATGTAAGTTTTTGCAAACACATCTCCATTTTGAGCTATGATTACACAAGACCCTGAGAGCACCATTGTAAAAAACTTTCATGCAACCCAAAGGACATTACTATCCTGTTATTTTTTCATCCATGCTAAAAATCATGTCATTTTTTCCAATAAGTTGATTGGCTGAAAACCAAACTAACAAGCAACGTGTCATTTCCCAGCCAATAAGCATTAAACACGACGCGATTGTGACAGGCTGATGCCTCTAACTTTCCGATTTGCTCGGCTTTACGCACATCCCAATCATGTGTGGCTCAAGAACAGCATGGAGGACCAACCATTCGAGTACAGACTATGATGCCATAATAAATATAATTGTATAATGCCACAATTTGTATCCACCCTCTTGTTTCCATTTCTTCTCTCAACACAAGCAGAGCGAGCACCCACGCCGAAATGGGTCGGAAATGTCGGTTTGAGAGTCTAGATGAGATCATTGCTGGATATGCAACACCTGAAGATGGTGAGGATGAAAGCAGAGACGAACGCCGGAAAAGGCTCAACAGACGCCAATCTGCATTGTCGAGATTCGGGAACATATTCAAAAGACTGAAAATGAGCAGAAGCATGAGACAAATGATCCTGCGGAGCTACGACATCATTATGAATTGATATTGATGAGATCGAACAGTTTCTGAGTGGTTGATACATCTCCGCTCCTGAAGCCTGCTGGCACCTGCTCAAGATTGACCTCCAAGGAAACACATAGCGTTCCAGATGATTGTGCATCTTCCAAAGATGAACTATGTTGTCTTCAACCCAGAGAAGACCAAAATCGTTTGAAGATCTCCGAACAATGGATGGAATAGTGTACGAGATGTTTCAACTGGCTGCGAGGGCACATGGGATGTTGGAGGACGACTCTGAGTGGCATCGTTGTATGCAGGAGGCCGTCACATTCAAGATGCTATGCCAGCTTCGTCATCTCTTTGCTATCATTTTGGAGTGCTGCAATCCTACTGACCCAAGCAAGATCTGGGATGACTGCATCAATGAACAGTCCAAAGGTGCTTGACATAAATTGTCACTTGCTCGGCAACGCAAAAGATGTTTCGTGGTTTCCTACTTTGCTACAGTTGACTGAACTTTCGGATGTCGCTGAACCAGCTTCCTGTTCCAATACAATGATTTCAAATAAGCAGTCCTGCGACTGAAAACCCCTTCGCAAGCTCTCTGAAGAATCGGTGCTTCTGAATATTGATCAAGCTAACGTATTCAGTACTATAATGAGTGCAATTCAAGGGGATATGCTGGGGAGGAATCTTTACCTTTTGGATGGGCCAGAAGGAACCAGAAAGTCGTTCCTATTGGAGAAGATTTTTGAGATGAAGGCAAGACTGCCATTGCAGTTGGAACCAGTGGTATTACTGCACTGTAACTAATGGGAGGACAAACCACCTACTCAATGTTCAAGTTCGATCAGTAGTTAAGAGTAACTCCATGTCCAACATATTGCTTGGTTGACTACGAGTACAGCTAATTCATGTCGCAAGTCTTATCGTATGGGAGGAAGCCCTGGTGATGCACAAGTTTACATTCGAGGCACTCGACCGTACTTTCCGGAATATACTTGAGAACGATGAGCCGTTCGGAGGGAAGGTTATTGTCCTGGCAGGAGACTTCCGACAGTTTCTCCCGGTCGTTCCTAAAGGTACAGCTGCTGACATCATCGATGCATGTATCAAGCGCTTCTCTCTGTGGAAGCTCTTCAAGAGTCTTCGACTGATGACAAACATGCGCATTCAAAGTGCGCCAAATGCAGTATCTGCAGCAGATGAGCAGGCATTTGCAAAACTTATGTTGGATTTTGATGAATATCGTGCACACTGCCAATCATGCAGAATTGGATATGCTCATATACCAAGTGACATGGTTGTCAAGGTACCTGCGTTAAGAATCTCTTCAGAAGCTCATCGACATTGCGTGTGGAGACCTTCAGCAACAATCCACGATGTGGACTGCTTCTCATTGAGTAATTCTGACTCCTCTGAACGCATTTGTGCACAACATCAATGATAAGGCTGTGGGGTTACTGCTGGGCCAGACACATCAGTATCTCTCTATCGATTCAGTTGAAGAACAAGAAGGTATCGATCAAACCCTGTTCCCATTGGAATTCCTGGACACTCTCACCATATGTGGCATTCCACCACTTCAGTTACTCCTGAAGGTTGGTTCTCCAGTAATATTGTTTCGAAACATTGATGCAGTTCACGGTTCACGATCTTTGCAATGGAACAAGACTGCAATTCGCCAATTGAAGCAGAATTGTCTCCTAGCAACAATCTTGACGGGTTCCAAGAAAGGAAGCATTGTTGCTATCCCAAGGATTCCGTTGATCACAGATGATGCTGGTTTCCCGTTCAAGCTTCGATGCCGACAGTTTCCCATCCAGCTGACCTTTTACCAGGGTCAACAAGGCCCAGGGTCAAACTGTCCACGAACTTGGTCTCTACCTGCTGAAGCCAGTCTTTTGCCAGAGACAGCTATACGTTTTTTTGTCAAGAGACACTTCGCGCAACAAGATCAAGATTGTGCTTGGATATGACATACATGAAGACTCGGACACCATGTCCCTGGCATTCCGTCATAGCTCCCTGTATAGAATTCTCTGAATTTTGATTTTTTTCAATACGTGTTTTGTTAATTCTCAATATACATATCTGTTAACTGCTTTGCTTGTTGTTAAGTCTTGCTTGTTCCACTGGGCATGCATACTTGTGCTGTATGAATAATAATCATTACTGCCAACGTAAATTTACTGTCTGTTCCTTGCAATATAAAAACCAAATTCCTAGTCAAATCAAATAAACAGTTATAAAATCACAAAATGTTGTCATTATTTTTTGGAAACCTTGTATATTCCCTTTAGTATATTACATTACATTTATTCAGCATCCATTAAGAAATACCATACACTTACATAGAGGGAAACGAATTTTATTTTTGAATAATGGCTGTAAAACCTAGAAAAAGGAAATATGGCTATAATAAGACAGTTATTCGTAGAAATTAAATGTGGCTATTATAAGCGGAGTGTTCTTTTATCCGGAGTTATTATATGTGGGTTCGACTGTATTCAATAGCCTCATTCTGTTCAGATGCCTAAGTCGAACCCTGATAAGTCAAACGTTTAATCTGGTCCCCTGGTGATTCGTGTTAACAGGGTTAACTTGTACGTTGATGCTTACAAGATAAAAAAAAATCGCCATGTTTTTTCTTTCTGATTGGCTAATTGATGCAGCCTAAACATATCTATAAAAACTGCTTTGATATTCGTTTACATACTGTAAATATTAAAAAAAAATTGATTATTGCCTATAACTGTTCTGTAAATTTACACAATTTATTACAAATATGGATTAAATGTTTGTGAAAATCTACTAAATGATTGTAAAAAAGTGCTAATGCTATGCTGGTATTATGCATTGCCATAGTACAGTAATACTTTAGGTCCATTGAATTAGGTCCTTACACCTTACTGATATGGCAATGAATATCTGCTACCATGTTTCTTAGTATTGTGACGGCCACGGTGATATGCGTCTCTAGTATTCATATATCATAGACACTCTCCGTTAGGGACTTTAAATATTTTAAATCCCTAATATTCTCCATCTCTAGCTTAATTACAACACTCAATAATTCAGCCTTCCTCACTTCGCTTTTAATTGAATCAATATCAAAAGAAGCTCATTCTGAAATACAGTCACTGATTTATCTTAATTTTATTCGTAACCTTTATCGAGCTACTTATATCGTAGACCAACCAGTTGAGCCGTAATCTTACTTGCTACCTATCTTCTCCACGATTCTCTCTAATATTGGTATACTAGATTATAACCTCTTCAAATTAATACTAATCTTTCTTACTTAACTTTAGTCTATGATACAGATACTCTATCATTAGAACTGATATGTTTACTATACCCCTTGAAATTTCGTTCCCTTCGATAATCGTATAGTGGTTGGTCCCTTAGCATTGATTCCTATTAATTAGCTTCAAGTTAGTTATCCTTAACTGAATTGCTACTAGAAATTGATTGATTGACTATCATTGATTCTCTTTAATAAGTTGACTACACCAAAACAAGAAATTAAGCTATTCCTACGTAAATTACTACTTCTTAGTTAATACTAAAATGACACACTCAGATTTAACGTTTAAGTAAAATTAAAGAAAATTCTTCTTTACCAAAAGAAAAAAAAATTTAAATAAAAGGATCTTAATTGCATGCATACTAATAAACAAATTGCCTAAGACTTTCTTATTCTTGTTACTAATCACGTCAAAATAAACAAACAAAAAAAAATTCTTTTCCTTTAGCTTCTTACAAACATTAGCACAATCTTAAACAAATACTAATCAAACTCTGTCATTTTATCTCCCACTAATTCCAGTTCATAAAGTCACTTAATTCTTTAAATCGCAAATTTATCACCAAATCTTAGGTCTCATAATTTACTTTACTTATGTCGTTCCCCTCTAAGTATTATCACCACTTTTGCTAGCATTAGATATTATAATATATCGCATGGGCCCATTCACCATATTTAACACATTCACTTATCTATTCACTTCACTCGTTCTCCCAGTCAAATTTTATACAGCTGATCCTCGTAACGTAGATACACTCGGCATGGGGGTGATCTCCACTGGATTCCGCTCTCCGTCTCAGCCACCTCGGGTCCGGCGAGTTTGCCCCGTGCTCATCGGGCTTCGTCTTAGCAGTGGTCGTCAGTACGATGTAGGCCTTTGGTTCTGCCTCCGTACTCCTCCGCTCCCGTGCAGTACTACGTTTCCTTTCGCTCGGATTGTCGCTCCTCCTGAGTCGGCCTCTATAGCGGGGGCATCTCTCTATCTCGGTCGGAGTCCATCATGCGGTTTTCCGGCCTGGCCACAAGCACAGCCTCTTCTTTTTTTCTGATACAGCTTTTATTTCGTCTTCTCGCTACGGATTCATTCTCAATTCTGTCTAATTTTTTCCTTCTTCCTTTCCCACTCTCTTTAATCCTTTGACTTTGATTTCCATTGTTCACCCAAGTCCGTTCGTAGAATTTCGTTCTGGCGTTGTCTGTTGCTCAGGCAACGTCTCTCCCACCCTTCTCTTCATTGTTTCCACAGGTTCTCACTTAATCCCTGCTTAATCTTTTCGTTAGGCCTAGCATGTTATCGATCTCCATATTCAATTTGTCCCGATACATAAAATTCTTTAGCTTTGATTAATAAAATTGCAATTACGACCATGTTACATAAAAACTACAAAATTACTTTATAATACATCTTACTCCGATATTTGTATAGCACTACTACCCTGTACATATAATGTATTTTACTCTTCTCTCTGTGTCCTTTTGCTTTCTTTTTTTGTTCAATTCGCTATTAAAACAAATCATTCTTATTCTACCATAATATTTGCTTTACTTTCCCGTAACTATTATCTTTCTTTACTCAGCCAGAAGTGGTTTCCTCTTCCCACTAAAGTTATTAATCCACTTTATTTGCTACCCCATACTAATGCTAATTTTATTTTATAACTGCTGTGCGTTCACTATTTTTTGCTTTAATCTAACACAAACGTGTAAGCTCCAGCTTTCATGTTTGTAGTGACTGGACGTGTGGAATATCACTAAAGATCTTACACACGTGTCGTCACACTATCAAAAAACAGATAACCGACCACACTTAACAGTTAGTGGCAATCTCAGTAATTTAAACATTTTATTGATATAGTAAAAAACATGGCTATAAACGGTGTCTGTCTGTTCGCAAGGGATATTGGAAGTCTTGAGTGCATGCGCATTATGTTCGTGTGAGATTTCCAAATATATTTACAAACAGTCCTGACTTAAAAAACATCTTTTTTATTACTATATAGCGTAGATGTACCAGTAATTGACAGTTCACGATTTAAAAGCTTCTAATAAAATAACAAGGCAAGAAAAGGGACTGGTGTTGCCAGCTCGTATTAAACAATGTATTAGGCTTCTCAGAACAGTAAAAAAGTAGTAAATTTGCTCCCTATTATGGCCGTAAACACATGTTGATTGTTCGAAGCCTTACCAAGTCGAAAAAATCTTGTAATGAATCAATGCGCGAGGGTTTGATTACTTGAATTTATTTCATGAATGTTATGCAATATTTATTAATAATTTTACAATAACCATTTTGTGTGATCAGTAGACAATACTTCTAGTAGTAACAGAATTTCAGATGACCATTGTGTTAACTGTTTTAATCCACCATCAACTACTGGAACCCAGATATGTAGTGTCTCTAGTAATTGACATAACCTGTCAATTATTGATAATTTCCGTGTTAAATAAAAATACGACTAAAATATACTAATGTGATATAGAATGACGGTAATAATAAAGGAAACATGACGGTTTTAAGTGTAACTTCTTAATTTCCATTAATTGACCTAGGTGTGTCAATTATGA
>JAHWFO010104177.1:780406-836691 GCA_023313115.1 Rhysida immarginata | reverse complement strand
TGTAACTTCTTAATTTCCATTAATTGACCTAGGTGTGTCAATTATGAGAACTTGACTGTCAATTTCTAGATCATCCACTTTGACGTAAATCTTCTAAGCCCTATTCTTTTTTTGGGCCTGAATCTTGTCACAGAGAAGATCAACAGATAGCCCAAGACAAGTTATCTTCCAAGAAGAAAACTGCTACTGGTATTCTGTTTACTATGATAAGAATTAGCATAAGGTGAATTGGATGAATTTTGCAAGTCGGAGAACAATCGTCAAATATCAAGTTTTTCTACGAACAATTTTTTGGCTAATATCTGATGACATTGCCCTACTGAAAAACACCTTCATTTTCTATGGTCCTTGCACTCTACGTGGGAGAGGACTGATTTTATTTACTATTTCAAAGGGAAAAAAAAGATAAATGATCTAAATGAACAACTTCAGCTTTACAAAGCACAATTTTAGTTAATGTTAAATACTTTACACATTCCTTAAAATGTTTGATTTCATCCACTACTTTTAAACGTTGTCAATTTTTTTTTGTAAAAAATATATCATAAAAATGTGCAATTACAATATTGTCAATTACTGGTGAAACTGCCTGTCAACTTCTGGTGCATCAACTGTCAACTACTGGTGATTCCTGCATTAGTTAGGAAAAAATTTAATAACTTAATAGCTTTTATAGATATAATAATTGCTTAGAGATTGGCATATTCTGCATTATATTTACAATTGAATTGTATAACTAGAAAAGTTTCAACATGCAATTTGATTTACATGCACAATTTCGTTTCACGGTAATGTCTTAAACTGTCAATTACTGGTACATCTACCCTACTGTATGCTCATCCATAAGCCAAGGTAAAAAAGGGAAAAAAGCAACTCTTGAGAGGAAAAGAATTCTTTAAAAAATTTATTGTGTGGGAAAACTATCAAACATAGCTTCTTCTTCATCTGACTCTCCAAAAAGTTGATGAAAATGTTCATGTAAAACAAGATAATGAGCTGCGAGAAGAATCGGCAAATTGAAAAAAGACGACGAGGAACTTCTCAAAAACGGAGGCGTGAAGGCAAGGATCCAGACATCGATGAGGTCCTTAATGAATGGTTTACCATTGTTACTGAACGAGCTGTGCGAGTAAGTGGCCCAATGTTAAAGTGTAAAGCAGAAGAACTCGCTAAAAAGCTGGGCCATGATGATTTCAAAGCTACGGACGGCTGGTTGTCTCGATGGAAATCTAGTCATGACATAAAATTCGAGAAAGAAAGTGTTAATTGTGCTGGTGTTCAAGAATGGAAATCAACAAAACTGCCCGAGCTTCTTGAAAAATTTCCAGCAGATGACATCTACATGCCAATATAAACCGGGCTGTATTATCGTGCTGCACCTTAAGTTGCAAACATGTTGCACTCTTTGGCTCCAAAAAAGCGATGAATCACGTAACAGTCTTGTGCTGCTCAAACATGTCAGAAATGGACAAGAGGAAACTGTTGGTTATAGGAAAAAGCACCAACTGTCCCATTTCTTTGAGGGTCGTCACGAGTGTAACAGAACTTTTGCAAAGCCCGGTATTTCAGGTTGGAATTTAGTTTGTTTTATTTTAGTAAGTCTTGGTTAAAATCTGAGTGACTTATTGTTTGTGTTTATTTTGTTTTTTTAATTCAGTTATTGTGGTGGTTATCAGTTGTTTATTATTTAGGTATTTGCATAATATGCATTTTATCTTATATTTATTGTGAGCTGTTGAAATTTTTTTCCGTCAGTGTTTTTAAATGGATACTTTAGATTTTAGTAATATCTTATTTTGTTAATAGTAAAGTTTTGACGACTGTTGTTGCTCTTCAGGTATTGAAGCAACGGGATTTGTCATTGTTGGGGCTTGGCATTTTTTTCTTCAGATGAATTTCCTGGAAGATCTCTGCCAAGCTCCAATGTGATACTGTTGGAGATTGCACTCGTTTTCGGAGAAAAGATTTTGTGTGTTGTTGTTATTGAAGTTGGGAAGCAGAGAGGACATGTTGTTACGCATTTCAGCGATCAGAAAAAAATGTTCGATTTTGCTTATAAATGCATGGTGAGCTTAGCCCTGCCATTTATCCATAAGTTAGCTATTTGGTATAAGCAGTTTAATTCAGTTTTATTAAGGAGGAGTATAATTAAAGCTGTTGTCCAACACTTGTTCTTACAAACCCATATGGAAGGCAGTGTGGGAAACAGAAGAACATCGTCGTGGAATTTAGCCGAACAATAAAGATGACATCATTTCGTGAGCTGGTTTATTGCTACCTATTGTGTCAAGTCGATGTTTAGTGATTAAAAGAGACAGTCCCTCAGTTATTAGAACCAGTGTTTATGTGATTGTTTATGTATGAAAATGGAACAAAGACTAAAGCAGCCATGATTCAATCCCTTTATAGTTCCATCACTTGTTTCTCGCCCACACTGAGTTTTAAAACAGCGCTTGCCTGCAAGAACTTTTTGTGTAGTTAACTGAACCCGAGTTGTATTTATTGAATGTTATTGTTTTAAGGATTTTCAACAACTTTATGTTGCCTGCTCGTTGGAGAAGTGCAATCGGAGTCACGTTGTCACCTCTCACTCCTACTGGAGTAAATAGGCTGCGCATTTGTCTTCCAGTAGCGTGAGTTTAATGTGCAACTAGGTCAGTATTTAAGGCAATTTTGTATGTGCATTTAGACGTATTTTCAAATTAGCCTGTTGGCCATTTGAGCACATTTGGCAAGCTCTTTACCCAATTCCAGCAAAGGAGGGTACTCCCAATGGAATTACTGTGGTCTTCCCCACCGAAAAAAGGGCCACGTGATGCGTTCAAGCATTACAGTTTTAGCGTCAAAGTGCAACTTCCAAGTGCGGATTGAGACGGCCTGCTGTGTAGCAAAGCGCACGCCACGCTCGATAGGGATCGTGCCCCAAGCGTTTGTGCTTTAAGCGCTGTTTAGCGTCCCATTAGCTGGCACATAAGAGAATATTTTACTACATTAAGTGTGTAAACTGTTTGCTTAATTTTCTAATGAGTTCCCTTAGAATTTCTAATCATTTGGAATTCTGATGATGTATATGTATGAACATATTGACTGTTTATGAGTTTTTAATAGTAATTCAGAAGTGTGATTTTTTTTTAAATTGTTGATTTTAGTGCGAGATACCTCGATTTGATGCTTATGTTAGAAGGGAAATAGTAATTAGTTAAGACTTTAATGTTTAATTTTGGTAATGAAAGTATAGTATTTATAATTGGAGAACATTGATGAGATATAAATAAATGTGTTTGAATTTAATGAGACGAGTCCTTGAAACCACACACTCTCAACTAATATCAGCCCCGAACCCTTGACCCCTATCCTAACTAGCGGTAACTCTTGTTGGTCATCGATAATTTATTGTTGTGGGAGGGGTGGGCGGTCTCAAAATAAACTGCTCTACAGCCAGTATATAGCAAAACGAGCACAGCAAAGCTAACTGGAGAAAGAGAAAACATTTGGGAGATGGGAGAGGCATCGACATGCAATGGCCAAATATACATATCAAGTAAATTTTAAGGAAACATAGTGTTTCTTGAATTACAGATTGTAGGCATCATTCATAATATTCATCCTATCCTTTATTAATTACTTAAATTGAAGGTTATTGTGCTTAACACGTGACATTTTTCCACTATGCGATGAGAGTTTGCCATTCTGTTTGATAGTTGGACAGCCAAATCGAACTCTCCTTAATAGGCTTCCTACTTATTCGTGGTTTACATCCAGGAAGCCTTCTGGAGTTGTGTTTAGCTTACAGATTAATTGGCTTTCAATGCTTTTGATCATTGCTTAAGCCACTTCTTTCTAAGCTGTGATGCAGCTCTGAAATAGAACAGTGTAAGCTACATAAGATGGCAGTTGTGTTGCCTGAGTGTATGTGAGGGGAAAAAAAGCATGTGGTTGTGGTTTTTTGTGGGTTCAAGGAAGAAATACATTGTGAAATATATATCACAGAACACCCTATTCAGTTGGATCCAGAAATTGAAGACAGCATTGCATATCAGGATTCTGGTTATCCAGTAAAGTTCACAACCGATGCCACAGAGCAGTGTGTGTAACAAATGATGTGTGATGATGTAGCCCATGTATGTGACAATCGATGATGTAGCCCATGCTCTCAAGGAAACCACCTACAATATCATGCATGAATTGTTATATCCCAAAGGTCACTAGCTGGCTATGGAGACTGCCACAAAGCATCTTTACTGCTAGCTTTCAAAGACATGTAAAGCAATGGGCAAACGTTGAAAAGTAAAATAAATTTCAGACATTACTCAGTACTGTTTTCTTGCAACTTTTTTATTGCCAAAAATTTGTTTTAAGTCTTTTAACAAACAAGATTTAGGTCTCGCAATACATGTTTGGTAACAAGAAACCAGCCAGTTTTAATTTTTATTTGTCTTTTGGGTTATAAAGAATAGAACGTGAAGCAGCTGCCTATATATACCTTAAGATAATACAAATACAGTGATGGACGTGTTTGGTGATTTTCATGGTACATGATGGCTGTGATTGGATAGTAAACCACTTTTATCCAGATGTAACAGCAATTACATCAGGATTATGGCCCAGTGGAAGATTGAAGTGGCTTACTGTCCAATCATTGCTATCAGGAACATGACAAAAGTCAAGCAACTCCCACCATTATACAGGGTGTAAATGGTTGACGTTTCACAAATTTAAGGATATGTAGAGGGTGAAATTTTGAGCAAGAAAGTCTAGTCGCGTTTTTCATTCTGAGGCTCCGTTACAAAGTTATAGCGCTAATTTAAAAATTGCTCAGCATCTGTACCAAGATGGATTTCCGGAAGTGACGTCACGAAACTTTAAAGCGCTATAACTTTTTTAACGGAGCCTCAGAACGAAAAACGCGACTAGACTTTTTTGCTCAGAGTTTCATCCTCTACATATCCTTAAATTTCTAAAACGTCGTCCATTAACACCCTGTATTTCTATTATCCCAAGCCAATTGGCAGCTGCTACCCATTCTAGCCTTTGTAATCCTGAAATAGGCATGGACAAACACTGAAACAGGTTGGTTTTTGTCACTAACATGTTGTACTTTAAGACTTCAATCTGCTTTGTTAAAGCATATGATAAAGAAGATACCCACTCAATGGTTTAAATATTAGTTTGTTATACTTATTTGTTTGTTATGTTTATCTCAAGCTTTTCGAGACCTTGTGATAGTATATTTGATTCATTACAAGTTGTTTATAATAAGCATGTGATCCAAACCATAAAATAAAAAAAACCAATCAGTTGACTGAATGATTGAATTTAAATAAAGAATGAGTTTACCATATTTTTGCGGATATACTCCCCACCCATGTATACTCATCATCCCTGTATACCCCTGAAAAGTCCAGTTTTATATTAAAAAAAAACTGGAAACCCTCACATTTTACAGTGATAATTTTATTTTTCCATAAAAATAAAGCCAGTGCAATAGAGTCAGACCCCGGATATTCATACTTCGTGATTCGTGAATTCACAGATCCGTGAAAATTTCATTAGAGAACTGATCTTATTTGCATCTGAGATTTTTTGCATATCCACGATACTGAACTCTATTTTTACATCAAACATTTGTTTTGTTGTTGTTGTTGATTTTTTTAAGGGTAATGTATTAAGCTAACTTTTAAATGAAAGATGTATTTAACTCAAAGTGTTTGGGAGCATGACTGGAATCATATTTAGGGTTTCAACTATAGAAATAAGCTTGTGTTACCATTTTTAGTGACTCTACCAAACATCTGCAAAACCTTCACATTCGCGACTGGTTCTGGAACCTCACCTCACAAATGTCCAACATCTAACTGTATACAATGTGTTGTTAATTTATAATAAATAACATTACAATGAGATTTTCGACCCATAAACCTGCAATTAATACAGTAGAACCTCCGTATAGCGAAACGCAATGGACCGGTAAGATCATTTCGCTATATAGATATTTCGTTGTATGGAGATAGTGTTAAAATTTGCATAATTTTGATGTATAAATTGCATATGTATTTTAAAGTTAGTATTTATATATAAAAATTTAATATTTTATATTAATGTGAATGCTTCTTAACATTAACAACAAAACTTTTTCAATACTTGACATTGCTGCCTATCTAAAGTCATCCAGGTCGCCATTGCTGAAAATTTTGTTTGGATCGTGAATATTTTTTCTGAAATAATTAAAATTTGAAAAGAGAATGAGTCGAAAATAATATTGTAATACGTATTTTACAGAAAAATATCGATAGAACATTTCCATAAGCGTATATATTAAGGCCGACTAGTGTTATTTCGTCGGCATCAGTAAAATTACATTTCACAAAAATGTTTATGGGCTTAAACTTTCAATAAAATAAATTCATAAATTTGAACAAATATTAAAGTTTTTAATATAAAAAAATCTTCCGAGTTTCGACAGCTTTTATAGTAGTTCTCGTGCCGATTCTCTTAGAAAATAAATTTTTAACATGCTTGCACATTTAAACTTGTCAGCAGGCCGCCATTATTGCTGTGTAGTGCATCATGGGTAGTTTAGTGCGATAACGTTGTTCTTGAGAACTCTTTGTAATTTTGCCGATAAAATAAGCCTAATGCCACAGCCGCAGCCAACTGGGCAGAGCTTGTGACGTAAAAATTTGTTTTTAACTTCGCTTGTCTGCCGTTTGCGATAATTTCGCTCCTTGGTTGTCCGGGAACCAAATTTCGTAATAAAGAGCTAAAATATACCTTAAAATTATTACGCTATAAAGATTTCGCTATATGGAGATTGAAAACCATTAAATCAATAAGATTTTTGCCGGGACCACAGAAAAATTTCATTATAGAGAGAATTTCGCTATATCGACGTTCCCTCTACGGAGGTTCTACTGTATTTACTATATTGGTTTGTAATTTTACACTTTTTTGTTTTTAAAACATCCATTTTATATAAAAAATAACAACATTACAAGGAAAGTTTGGATGAAGATAGATATTTACCTATCATGATTGGCTCCAATTATTGACAACCTATCACTACACTTCTGACCCTCATAGTTTACAATATACAAAGAGCTTATTTGACAGTAATTTGTCTGCTGAATCTATCATCTACTAATTTCTGTGTTTAATTTCTGCCAGTTTATGTGGGGGTTTTTATAGCAGGATAAAATTAACTCTTCCACATTTGGCATTTAAAACATAATAGAATTAACCTTTATTTATTAGTATCTTCATGTTTTTCTCTAAGTAACGCTAGGGCAGATGAAGTAGATAAAATATGAATAATATTATAAAACAGCTAAGGTATCTACTTTTTAACACGTTCACTGCGTAATTAAATTTTATTTTCATTTCTGAGAAGATGAAATTATCCACTTTTCATAGCATAACGAGAAGTTTTTTAAAGCCTGTGGGATAAATCCTACTTCCACAGGTAAAGGTAATGAAATTTTGTTTGGATATACAGGGTCGAGTCACTGAATTATGACCACCTACCTAATAACCCGAATAGCCTCCTTTTGCAGCCAAACAGCAGCTAGGCAACGGGACATGGACTCAATAAGTGCTTGGAAGTAGCAACAGCAATATGTATCCCATGCGAACAGCAGAGCATCACGTAACTCATGAAGATTGCGGGATGGAGGGTCTCACTGCCTGACGTGTCGATCCAGATGTCCCCACAGATTCTCGCAAGGATTAAGATCTGGGGAGTTTGGAGGCCAGGATAGTAAGTGGAACTCATCCTGATGCTCCTTGAACCATGCACAACAAATTTTGGCCATGTGGCACTTGGCATTATCCTGTTGAAAGATGCCATCATTCGCAGGATTGTGCGGAGATATTTGCCATATTTTGCAAATGACTGGCCACTACAGATATGCTTTATTAGATAAGAACATATTTGTGTTGAATTAGATTTATCAAAGGTAGAGAAATTGATATTTAAAGACTTGTGCAATGATTATGGGACATTGAAATCCCCCCACTCAAACAGTTAGTGAATTATTAGGGAGGAATGAAAGTGGGATCATTTGCTTTATTGTTCTTTTCACTCTCGCTGTGTTTTATTTTAAGTGTCATTAACAAGGTAAGAGCTATGGTAGAAAATAGTGTAATTTCAGTAATGGCGACACTGGGCTCGACAGAAAGCATGTGCTTCCTTTTGTTTAAAGAGTGTCGGCGGGAATTCGACACAAGAACAATGAACAAGGAAGTGGAGAGAGGGTTGCCCCAACAATAACCTTCACCCGGCTGGAGTTCGTGGAATTGGCGACGGCAGCCAGTGGGGTGGAAGGTCAATGCATTCAGGAGCAGTAGAGAGATGAGACAAGAGAGAAAAACCGAATATTCTGTGCCCAAACTACGACTCGAATAGAAGCAAGAACTTGCGTTCCGAACAGAAAAGGAGAAGACTTCCCACTTCTCATTGCGGTAGAGTAGCCTCACATGCGGAGCCAGGCACCGAACAGTAGAGGAGCGAGGTCAGCGAGAGCGGCAGGCAGGATGTAGGAATCCGTCGCTCCACGACTGTCCCGAGCCTCAGCGGCAAAAGGTAGGTGAGTTGGTTCGAGCGGCAGGTAGTACCGACTGGAAAGGAGCACAGTGCTAGAGCAGGGGTGTGACTTCGGACTGGGGAGGTCGGCACGATAAAGGATAGCTTCGTGGCTGGATCTCCCACCGAGTAGTCAATCGGCAGCCATTAGAGCACTGGGGCCTCTGAGCAGTGTAGAGCAAACCTGTAGTTAGTGCCCCACGACGCAAACTCCAACAGTCGCTGTTGAGGGAGCGAGGCGTATGGGGGCTAACTTGCAAGAGTCAATGCAGCCTACCTATCGTTTGCTGAGGGACACAAAGGCGAAGTAGGCTGACCAGAGGTCAACAGCGATCAACATCGGACTGTCAGTGTGAGAATCCAACGACAGAGAGACCAGACGATGGCGGGAAGCGAATCGTTTTCACGAGGGGAAGGAGCCAGCGATAAGGGATCAGCTGTGCAAGTGTTCCCAACATCAGAGGTGTTTATAGTGCAGATAATTACTTGGTGTAGTGTTTAACGGGCCCACGCATAGAACAGAGAACTGTCTATTAAGGACAAAATGATTTACATAGTTATAAGACTGCTTATAAGCTTAGCATGAGCAGTTGAGAGAAGAGCCCGTGTCGACCATCCATTACGAGTATTATTGATAATTTTATTAGCCTTAGTCTGATTAAGAGATATGAGAAGTTTGTTTCCCTTTTCTTTTTTAGTTTATTACATAGTATTTAGTTCTTGTAAAATCAAAGGACGAATTATTTTTTTTTAGTTTGTTTTATACTTTAATTTTCAGTCACTTACATTCAATAAATTTCATTTCCTTTTCTTTCATTATAAAAACGATTTTATTTAGTTTGTTCTCTTCTTGTTTTATTCTGTTAAGTTACTCATGCCACTGCTATTGATACAGAAACCGAGAGGGAGGTAGTTTGAGTGTTGCTAGTGGAGGTAATAAAAAAAAGGGTTGAGGTTTACAACAACGGGGATTGGAGTGAATATTTAGGTATTATGAAGGTCAGTGAACAGAAATTAATCTCAGAATCACCCACTATACAATCGCTGTAGATAGAGGGAAGCATAAATGATCTTTAATAATAAGAAGTTACTTACTTAAGTTTATAAAAGGGGATTAGTTAGTGGACATTAAAGTGCATAGCGAAGATGTTGTTATGTCACAAAATGCATCGTGACACATCAGCATTCACAAGATACGTCACAAGATACGCAGTTACCATGCAGGAATGCACCTGGTTGGCAATGATAGGTAAGTATGCACAGCTATTGATGGTACCTTCCAGAGGAAGTAATGGACCCAAAACATGCCATGAAAACATGCCCCAGACCATTAAACTGCCTCCTCCAGCTTGTTGCCGCCCTCCAGCTTGTTGGTTTCGGATAGTTTTTTTCGGATGTCTCACGGCGGAAACACCAGTGCCATCAATACGATGCAGTAGAAAATGCGAGTTATCAGAAAATGCAGCCTTTTTCCACTGTCTAGGTCCAGTGTTGGTATTTCAATGCAAACGCACGTCGATGCACACTTGTCAACATGGGTGCTGGAACCAGACATCTGCTATTATAATATGCATTGCACAGTTGTTCTCGATAGCTTTCTGGTGCATTCCTAGTTCATTTGGACCATCAAAGTATTGACGGTAACCCGTTAATCACTCTTAACCAGCCGTCGCAAGCACCACTCATCCCGTTCAATAAAGACCCGTAGTCCCTGCAGTTTGCACACCTGAAATGAACATCTTTTCCATTCTTTCATTCATTGTACACCTTCACGCTGGGACTAGGTGAACAGTTCACAAAAGCTGTGGTTTCCGAAATGCTGCTGCCTTTTGCATGGTACTCTGCTTTTGCATGGTACTCAACAATCATACCTTTTTCATGGTCTGTAGGTCGCGTGCTTTAGCCAGGACGGCAACTATTGCTGTAGGAACTGTTACTCAGAAACTACATTTATATGTCTTCCAACAGGCAAGTTTATCTGCCACCTTCCCCCCTGTGAATGGGCACAACTGTATTTATACAACCTACATGGCAATCATAATTCAGTGACTCGGCCCTGTATCTGCTTAACAAAAGAGTTAAAAGATGAAAGCAGAAGAATACTATTGACTGATGTAGCATGTGTGTGCACATGGCCGGCTGTGATTAGAGCATCAGTTAATGTTTTTATTATTTTTTATAAGGTTAATTTATTATTTTAAGTTAGTTTTCTGTTTATTTGTACCTTCAGCAGTATGTTTATTATAGCAAAGATTCATGTGTATACTTATTCATAGCAAATGTAGGTATATCTGTATAAGTTATCATAAATTTTAAACTAGCGATTTGAAATTTAATGTGAATTGTTCTTTTATTTTCTAGTTGAATGCAATGCCGATGTTTGTAATCGTATGAGTTGCCAAAATGGTGGTACATGTTCTTCAACATTTGGGGAAATAGCTACATGTCTGTGCCCTCTTGGCTATATAGGATCACACTGTGAATCGGGTGAGTAGTTAAAAATTTGATATCCGTATTCTTAACTACATGTTATTCAAAATGATATTTGTATTTGATCTGTTAGAATCGTAATTATCTACCATTTTTAATGAAGTTCAGATTTTTTTCTTTATAATAAAGCAACTCTAAAAACAGGAATTATGGAAAAAAATATGATGTTTGTTACAATGTTTCATCAAACATCTGAATTTTTATAGTCATGAAATCAAGCTAGAAGTGCATGTAGTCCTTTATTGTACAAGTACATTTAGGGAGAATCATGTCCTCGGTCGATACTTTCCACATGATGGCCACCCACATCATCTGATCTGAAATCTTATGACTTTAGGCTATGGGGATACCTGAAGTCAAAAGTGTGTCTGCACTGAAAGATTCCATCTAGCAACATGTGTCTGCCATACCGAGTACAATCCTTATAATATATAAATCAAACTGTGATATTCCAATGAGTATTTTTATTGGATATTTTAATTAAATTAAAGCAAGAGAATTAGTGGCTCAACGAAATTTAGGCAATTTAATCATCTAAGCTTTATTGAACAATTTATTATGAATGAACAAAACAAAGAAAAAGATATTTGATAAATAATTCAGATGTCAAATCATGCTCTACTTAACGAATGGATAATTAAACAAAATACTTGCAAAAATGTCTAGAAAGAGTTAAATCTATAAGTATCAAAGGTCTTTACTCAGTCTCTCTCATATAGTAACATTACACTAAAATTCACTATCTTGGTCTTTCTTTGTATATAAGCTTTCACTTTAGTCTCAAACTAATTTCACTAATCTTCAACTTTTAACACACTACGTAGACTAATTTATATTAATACTTTGTGTACAGATCTGCTTAATTCTACTGTAAATCAGTCAAACATTGCCGATGGGCTCATGGGCGTGGGATCGCTGGTTATTGGTGGCCTACTCTGACGCTATTGCTACTCTAGGCTCGGGGTCTCATGGCTCTTTCTCCATGTTGGCGTACTTGTGTCGGTGTGCTCCACCCGCTCGATTGTCGTTACGATGGCCAGTGCGCTACGGCTTATGGCCCAGCTTTCGCTTGTTATTTCCCACGTGCCCTCATTCCGACCGCCTGGCATAGGGGTCCGTGCTGTGGAAAATAACACAGGTTGGTTTCATGCCACCTGGTGCTCCAGCGCTTAAAGATTCTCAACCTTGCTGGGCACTGCGCGAAACCGTGCCACGTACCGTCCACTGCTACCTCCTTCAGTTGTCGTACTCTGCATTTGACTATGTCTGCTGCATGGGTTGGCCGATGCTGCTCTTCATGCATAGGGTCCGCCCGATCTTACTCTCGGATCCTTGTTCCAATCTTTTCATGGGCGTTCGTGCTGCTTAACCCAACTTTTCTCTTTTTACTTCTCTCTGTGGTCTCTCGTTCTGCTGTTTCTACATTCTATCTTGTTAATTTTTTCTCATCTCTCCAATTCTCCGATGTTTTCTCTTCAAAATCTGAATTGTAACTGCCACTTTTCTGTCTGAAAACTTTCTCTCTTTCTCACTTTTCATCTTTCTCTCTTGGCCTTATTTCTGGTTGGTTGATGGGGTTCGATTCGGGGAAACTGGCCCAGCGAGAGTCATTGCCTAGGCAACGCCGCTCCCACCCTTGCACTAATTGTTCTCCTATCTCACTAGCCTAGTCCTTGAACAAAGAGGCATTAGGCCTATTTTTCCAAAGTAGCAACCAGAGAAATCAACAAATTGTTTTGTACTGAGAGAGACTGATTTAACTTAACCTATTATTAATTTCTCACAATTTCGTTGAACTCCATTGTTTCAAAATAAAAAAAATATAAATAAGAAGGGAAACGTGGCCTAACTTTGACCTAAACACAGGGCTGTAGTGACGGGGGGGGGGCGCACCTAGGCATCTGCCCGGGGCCCCCCATTCAATGTATGGTTCTACTCTAAAATGTCATAATTAATTTCTTTGAAGTAATTATTGGCACATATGGTCAATACTTGGATTTTGGATAGGTCTATGTTAAATTTGTTTTTGGGTAAACTTGTTTAGGGCCCCATAAAAGCTGATTAGCCCAGGGCCCAAAATTTTCTCACTACGGCGCTGCCTAAACATAATAATGGCACGAAATTATTGCCAGACAAAATTAAACTAACACCCTCTCCCCCAACAATCATATCAACAGCCCCAATTAACTGGCTCCTCTGTCTGTTCTTCTATATTTCAGTTAGACTTGAAACAACACAGATATGCCTATATGATAGCATATCTGTAGTGTCGGATCATGTGGAATATTTAACGAAATATTGCATATATCCCGTCACTGTTTGATTTCATAGGTTCGAGAACTTGACTGGCCTGCACAGAGACCCGATCTGAACCCCATCGAACATCGGTGGGACGTGTTGGAACATCGATTGCACGCATGTGCAGAACGCCCGAAATCCGTGACCGAACTGTCCAAGACACTTATGGCAGAATGGCGAAAATTACCTGTCGAAACGTATCAAAAACTTGTGGACAGTATGCCCCAGAGAGTAGAAGTTGTGATAGCAGCAAAAGATGGACCAACAAGATACTAAAATATGTATATTTTTCAGTGTTTTTATTAAAGTGATGGTGTCCCATGACTTTTGATAGAGTACTCTATATGTCCAGAGTTAATAATTATACACTGGAAGCGAATGGAGGTCAGACTTACTATGAAACAATCTCGGCATTTCATTCTCTCCACACGTTGGGTGCACAAAATTTAGATTTAGCCATTCGCAACAATGATGTCAAATCCTCTACTATAATGCTATGAAGGTCTCGAGTCTTCAGTTTTCTTCTGTTCTTAATTATTAAGTCCCTGATCATATATGACGTAAAGCGAACAATCACTGGACGCGGAGAATCGACGAAATGAGGGCCCAAACGATGTACAGAGGTGATGTCTGAAGGCAACGTTGGCACATCAACCTTGTCACTAAAAAGAGCCAATAACACTTCAGGTAATGACTTGGTTAGGTGCTCCACCAGACCAAAGACTGTATAATACCATCCTTTCGGTATTGTTTCTTGTTTGCACTTAAGTGCGGCCATGCGTATCTTTGGGATTGGATAGTGCCTAACAAATACTGGCTTAGATAAATCTATACTAAATTCTACCTGGATGCCTCTAATTCCTATGAGAGCTTCGATATTTTGGTATTAAAGCATCTAATTTTTACCTGTTGTCAGTATACAGGCTCGGTTGTATAATACCAGCATCTAATTTTTGCCCTGCTGTCAGTATACAGGCTCAGTTGTATAATACCTGATTTGCTAGGTTGTATAATACCATCCTACCATTATTATTCTATTTTGCACTTAAGTGTGGCCATTCGTATCTTGGGATTGGATAGTGCCTAACAAATACTGGCTTAGATATATTGATAGTGAATTCTACCTGGATGCATCTAATTCCTATGAGAGCTTACATATTTTGCTATTAAAGTATCCAAAGTTTGCCCTGCGGCAGTATACAGGCTCCCTTTCTCGATCTGATTAATTAATGTGTTATTGGCAATTATAATTTCCTTATTCAGACCGTCTCTGAATTCAAATTTTGCCCTGCCTATCAGGTCGCTTCCTAACTGCTTCCTAGAATGCTTGGAGGGGGTGAAATAGGAATCTACGATTGTAAAATATTTTGTCGTCAATCCTAACATCAACTAAGACTATTTCACTGAGGTGTCGTTCTTCGTTAATTCTTGTTAACATGATGTTTTCCAGTGTATGTGATACCCACTTAGATAGTCTAGTCACTGGGTCTTGGTGTAAGAAGTTAATCTGCGACCCGGTATTAATTATCATGGGTATGTTTCCATTTCCTATACATACTTGAATCAGGAATAGATCATTTCTACAGTGGGCTCGGACAATATTTAACTTAACATTACGGAACTGGGTGCTGCACCCGGCTCTTATTCGTAACTCAGACAGTTACGTGTCATTTGGCCCCATTCATTACATTTCCAAAAGCGGGTGTCTGTTTTTCTTTATCCCATTCCCTTACTGTGTGTTTATATTTATATCCTGTGTGTTTTCAGGTTTTGAATCTGTAATCGTTGAGTTTCAATTTCCTGTTGAAACTCTGCTGGTTTCCTCTCTATCATTTTCTAATTCTCCGCTACCTGCTGTGCAATGGGTCCCATTTCCCTAATTACCGAAGTTTTTATAGCATAAACCTTGTTGGCGTGGGCTTGTTTTTTCATTTCCATGGCTCAGCCTTAGCTGCTATGGAAATGGCTTTCTGAAAGGGGGCCGGATGAAATGGCTCTTTACATGCTAATAGCACTTGGGCAGATGAAGTATTGTTTCAGTGAATTGAAATAATAAGATTTTGTCTCATCCCTTTTGAAATACTTTGTTTTTTCTTGACATTTTGTCAAACATCCGCTATGGCTTTATTTTTTTCTGGTTACATGTGACACCATAATGTCATATTCCTCCAGTTCTAAAGTCCAGCGAAGTATTTGCTGATTGGAGCCTTTCATATCCTTCACCCTTTGCATATTCACAGACTGATTCATGACTGTTTTGTTTAGCCTGAAAAAATTTTAGTTCTGCATACTGTAGGTCTTCTGTTACAGAAAATAATTTGGTCATGTGACACTTCAAATCCGCACATCCTTTCAATTTCGTTCATAGTCCCCCCCCCCCCAGGGTATTTTTATCCTGCCATCCTGCAATACTGGTAGCCATCTCGACAACAAGAAATATCTGCATATTAATGAACCCCTCCTTCCCGAAAAAGGTGGAAGTCAGGTTAATAAACCCTACAATAGTATCACTTCTAATCGCCATCTATGAACTCTTATTACTGCCTGAACAGTACTAATTTATTCAGGCACCGTTGTATTATTCTAATAAGAATTGTTATTGGAATCTTTAAAGAAATAAAGAAAATAAATGGGTCCCAGGCAGATACATTAAATTAATGACGAGCGATTTATTTACAGATGAGTAAGCGAAATACGCGAAGTGAATGAACAGCGAATAAATTATGATTACAAACAATAATCTTGAATATAATACATTGTAAACTGAAAATTTACGGTATAAACATTTTAACCGCCATAACCGTGTATTTTCATGGTGGCGCATGAAAATGTTAAAAAATTGAGTTTTTGTTAATGATGGATGTAAAAGAAAAAAAGGACGAGACACAAAAAAACCTGGAATAAAAAGCAAATTGGAACCAGAATAGAAAGACCCTGAAAAAAAAAAGCTGACGTTTCGAATAGAGTCCTTGGTCAAGGCAAAAATAAATGAGGTTTTTGTTAGGTAATTAAATAATGAGAAGAATGAAATTTTATCAAATTTTAATAATAAAATGGTGCTGATAAATTGTTTTATTTATCAAGCATTGCTTTCTTTAAAAAAAATTAAAAACAATATTTGATGGGAAAAAGTTTAAGACCTATCACTTCTATCCCCCCCTCTCCATTTTAGGGGCTTATTCCATTTACATGATCAGCCAATTACTATTATGTCGCATGCAAATATATGCAAAGTGTGGATAATTATTTGTAGTGCATAAACCATTTCAAAATGACTTTAAATTGGCAAAATACAAGCTCATCTATCAGAAAGGGCAGACTCGCCAAGAAGTGACAGACCCGCAAAACAACTCCTAGACTGCACCGCATTATAGGGCGAAAGTAAAAGTAACGTAGTGAAATTAACGTAGTGAAATTAATGAAGAACGTAGTGTAAATATCAGTTGGAAAAGTGTTAATGCTGGAATTAGAGTAACAAAACCTTTTATCTTCACCAAAAATCGTAAATCTAGACTAGAATTTGCTATACTCATTTGTCATAGACATATAAAATGTGGCGCAAAATCTTGTTTTCTGATAAAAACAAGTTTCAACTATTTGGCAGTAACAGAATAAGAAATATTCGACTGTGTTAATGGTCAAAGATTTAATCTTGCACATCAATTGTCAACAGAGACAATTACCATTTCTAGATTGTGTGGGAGCATTTTCTTATGCTGGATAGATGACAACATACACCAAATAGATGACATTACGGATCGATATGTATACAGAGATATTCTTAAAGATAAGAAATTCCAAATAGAATGGTAAATATCAGGTCATTTAATAAATTCTTGCTTATTTCATCAGCCTGAACCACTTAACAAAAATTTGCATCTTTATACCTATTCTTTTGAGGAGAGTCTTAATTGAAATTACTTTATCATAGTCACAAATTCGAGCAACATTGTTTTTTGAATTCAAACTGTCACAATACAACTGAGACATCCTGAAATGTGTGTTAAGCATATGCACAGGATGCCTTGTCAACATGAAAAGCTCAGTTTTGGTTTTCAAAATTCCTGGATGGAGATGAATCCGTCAAAGATAACATCCGCTCTAGACGACCGCCTGCTGTTGATGGAGATGCACTGAAGACAGTTATTGCGGCTAATCCATGTCAAACCTGTCATGCATTAGCACATTGACAGAGGGAATTGTGCATAATCATTTTCGCATACAGGGAAAAGTTAAAATATTGGATAAATGGATCCTCCATCAGAGCCTGCTCTAGCTTTCATGCCGCCCCGTACGCATATTACCGACTTTTACATTGCTAGAGTTTATTAGGACTCTTATGCGTTCTCCTATGATGTCAATGCTGGCAATGCTGGTAAGAACAAGCTGCAGCTGCTCAAGTGTAGCAAAATGGGGAAAAAGTAGACCTGTCTGAGTGCCAAAAAAGAGTTTTTGTGGGAGCCCGTCTAGCTGGAGCTACGATTTCCAGGACAGTACAACTGACCGGTATCTCAAAAGGTCAGGTCTCCAAGGTGTTCAATGCGTGGAAACGGTTTCCACAAGTGTTGTCGACTGTGGAGCAACTAACGGCAGACTTCAATGAAGGATCATCGCAACCCATCTCCTCCAGAACAATGCGCCGAGAGTTGAAGCAAATAAGGATGGGAAGTCGCATGACAGTAAGGAAGCCCCTGGTGTCAGCAACAAACCGGAAAGTTCGCCTGCAGTGGTGTAAAGAACGGTATGACTGGACAGTTGACGACTGGAAAACGGTGATGTGGTCGGACGAGTCACGTTATGCATTGTTTTGCACCAATGGCCGACAGAGAATTTGGCGGCAGCCCCATGAAGCGATGGACCCCTCATGTGTTGTGAACACAGTTCAAGCGGCAGGAGGAGGCGTCATGATATGGGCCATATTTTTTTGGTATGGCAAGGGTCTCCTGATATTCCTTGACAGTCGGGTGAAAGCCAAAGACTACCTGAACATTGTTGCAGATCAAGTCCATCCTGCAATGGTGCATTTGTACCCAAATGGTGACGGGTTCTTCATGGACAACAATGCTACTGTCCATCGCGCAAGAATTGTTTAGGAGTGGTTTTCTGAACATGACACCGAGTTGCAACATCTGCCGTGGCCAGCGCAAAGTCCGGATTTGAATCCGATCGAGAATGTTTGGGATATGTTGGAAAGAGACATTCGTCGAAGGCATCCGCTTCTGTCTACTCTGCAGGACCTGAAGGTCTGTCTGACGAATGCATGGTCTGCGATTACGTTACCTGTATTGTAACGCCTTGTAGAGTCCATGCCAAAGCTACCAATCCTTTATCTCAACGACAGTTGGGCTCTGCAGCAGACGGGTGGTTCGTGCACCAATGCTGTTCACTGGAAACAAAGACTGACATTTGCTCGCCAGTATCGCAACTGGACAGCAACCAACTGGCGAAAGATGTTTTTTTCCGATGAATCATGGTTTATGTTCCATCGAACAGATGGGTGATGTGTACGGCGTTCAGCGTCAGAAAACAAACACCCTGCAACACGAGCCGCAAGGGTCCAGGCCGGAGGAGGCAGCGTTCTGGTCTGGGGAATCCTTTCATGGCATTCTCTGGGTGCACTCATCATTGTGGACGGCACAATGGACCAATATAAGTATGCATCTGTTCTTTCAGACCGTGTCCACCCCTACCTGCAGATTGTGTTTCCTCAGCATGATGGCATCTTCCAGCAGGACAATGCGCTGTGCCGTGCAGCGCGCAGTGTACGTGCATGGTTCGAAGAGCACGCGGATGCGTGTACGGTGCTCACTTGTTAGGTTGTGAGAGCTGGTTTTGTCCGATAATGATAGCCCAGTTCATGTAATCTGTTTCTTAGTCTTTTGTCACTCACTTTCACACCTAATTTAGCCCATTCACTGTTCATGTCTTTGGAGGTCTGTTTTCTCATGTTCTTGCACAGCTTCCTCAATTCTCGATCTTGTCTCGGAGTTGTTGCCTTTGGTCTTCCACTTCCTTTTTGCCTCTTAACGGATCCTGTGGTCTTGAATTTCTTCCATAAGTTGGAAACTTCACCTTGTGTGCATCCAAAGCACTTGGCTACATCTTGCTTGTCGCCACGTTGCAAGTTTTCAGTTATTCTTGTTTTCATATCATCGGACAGCTGTTTTTTTGGAGCCATTATTAATGGGGTCGACTTTAAAATGAATAATAAAATGTGTTGATTGCTGTCATGGAATAGCTCATTTAACAGAAAAGGGAGATAGGTGAAGATTCAGGAATATAGAATGCAATTTACAAGTGAAATGGTACATATTACATGTAATTTCTTATTTCTCAAGATTATGCGTATTAGTTTTTATTTTCTACAGAAGAGTTACTTCTGTAATTTTTAATGAAAATCCAACCATTTGGTTATGAAAATCAAATATAGCTCTTTACCAATAACTTATTTTCCAAATGATTTTACGAGTAATTCTTTTTTAAATAATTTGTTTAGATGCATCGCAATGAGTTGGAATACATATTAGTTTTTTCTTTCCAGGGGTTATATAAAATATTGCACTTGTTATCACCATCACCAAAATTAATGCTTTTATGTAACGAAATCACCTTAAGAGCGGCCCTTTGTAATCTGATGCATGATATTCTTTCCTACGGGTATTCCTGTTTCAAACAAGTTCATCCAGCACCCTTGGTAAATTGCATGGTAATTTTAGCCAAAGAAATAAATCGACAAATTTCGATTAATTGGGTATTTAACTTATCAATATTTTGTCACATTCACAACCAAAATGCCGCCTTTTAGATTTCCCGCCCCGATCAATTGTCCAGGTTGTCCGCCCCTAGAGTGGGCTCTGCCTCCATGCTTTGTCAGGAGCAAATAAACTGCAACGCCTGGCCCACTTTCTCTTCCTTGCTCCAACGTCAACCACGGAGAGCCACCGATAGACTGATTCTTAACATGACATGAAAAATGGGTCGTCTACAATAGTATTCATCTATTTTGCCAATGATTATCATGAGATTCACTCCCTGCATTTTGATATTCATAGGAAACCCTCCAATCACCTAAACTACATTCCCATCGATTCAAGCCATCCTTAGACCCAAAAAGTTTCAGCTTTTATTTTCATGTTGGATAGGGCACTCAATATCCCATTAAACAATATTTCATTCAAACAAGAGATTGATTTGATTAAAGAAATAGCCGAGAAAAACGGGTACAACTCGAAAATGATTGACGATCTTTTGAGGAAGAGGAAGTTCTAAAAATTTCTGTCAGACATAACCACTCTACATCCCATCAAAGATAAGTATAGAACCATATCCGTTCCTTACAATAAACTACTTATTAAAAATTTAAATTCAATTTTCAAACAATATAACATTTCTCTTTCTTTCAGCAACCCCAACCAAATACGAAACTTGCTGGGCAACCCCAAAGATAAGGTACCGGATATACAAAAGTCAGGCATCTACGTCATCCATTGTTCGCAATGTCCTAAGCTTTACAAAGGTCAGACCAAACGCAGTTTATCCACCAGATTTAAGGAACACCTCGACCACAGAAGATTCGGTAGATGCAGTCAATCAGCCATAGCCAAACATTCAATAGAGACGGATCACGATTTTTCCATCGACAACTTAAAACTGTTACAATCTATCAATAAAAAACACTTGCTAGATGCTTTCGAGAGCATGGCTATCCATAAATCCAAGAACAACACGTTATTAAACTCCGACTTAGGCCCTATTGGTGATTCCCCTCTAATTCAGTGGTGGTCTCAATTAGCCAACCAATAATATTGTTTTTATTTCTTTTCTATTATTGGTCTGCCTTGTATTTCTCTCGCTATATAAACCGCTTTCTTCGGTTTCTAATCAGTTCACTTTGGGTTTTCCACGTGTTCTCCTTGGCTCCTGCCGAATGATGAGAGCTTTGCTCTCGAAAAGCGCTTCCAGGTTGTATTTTTCTGTTATTTTTGTTTTTGTTATATTCTTTATTACTTTTGTTGTGGTAAAAGAGCCCTTCTTTTTACTTAATTTAATGATGAGTTTTCCGAAAATTTTGATGCATAATGGCGATAGCATTATTCTCATATCATTTTTTGTTTTTTAACCTTTCGTATTCGTCAAACTAGCGATGGCTTCCTTTTTGTAGCGTTTCTACGATGGATCACATTTTACTAAAGCTCTGGATAGGGAGCTTTACATTCTGCCATTCAAGGGCGCTGAAACTAAAATAGGTGACGATTTTAACGCATTGGGTCGCGACGATCGCGCCGTTTTTCAAGCGCAGTTCAAAATTCCTCCGCTCAAGGTCGCCAATACGTGCTGATGATGGGACCAGAAATCCACTCCAGTAGTGTCTCACTCTCCCTTATACCATGGTTATTAGAAGTTAGTGGTTGGTCAACTCCTCCTCAAAAGGCTATTAGCGCCAAAGGATACCACCAGATGGCATTGAAGGGCACTAGTAGTCTATTTTTAATATACACTATATGATCAAAAATATCCGGACACCCCTCACAGATCATCGATTGGCCCAATGTCACATGATAATGACTTGCACATCATTTAAATAGCTTCCCACACCTTCAGACACAACTCTGCTTGGACATTGGCAAGAATGGGTCGTTCGGCAGAGCTCAATGAGTTCCAACGTGGAATCATCGTTGGATGTCACCTATGCGGCAAGTCCGTGCGTGACATTTCCAGCCTTCTTCAGATACCCAAGTCAATAGTAGGCGATGTCATTATGAAATGGAAGACCCGGGGATCGACAACAGTTCAACAACGAACCGGGAGACCCAAGAAACTAATGGACAGAGACCGTCGAGTGCTTCGTCGTGTCACCCGCAGCAACCGGAAGTCCTCGGCGGAAAAAATTGCCACAGAGTTTCGAAACGCCTCTGCAAATGATGCCAGTACCATGACAATTCGTCGGGAACTGCACACGATGGGATTCCATGGCCGTGCTGCTGCCCACAAGCCCCACATCAGCAGGGTCAACGCCAAGCGACGTCTGGAGTGGTGCAAAGCCCACAGAAACTGGACAATGGACCAATGGAAACGTGTAATGTGGACAGACGAATCTCGCTACACACTCTGGCAATCCGATGGACGAGTTTGGGTTTGGTTCATACCTGGAGAACGCTTCATACCTGAGTGCACAGAGCCCACAGTCAAGTTCGGAGGAGGAGGAGTCATGGTGTGGGGCTCATTTTCATGGTAGGACTGGGCCAGCTCGTTCCTGTGCAAGGAATCATGAACTCCGACCGTTATCTGAATGTTTTGGACAACTGTGCACTTCCAACGTTGTGGCAATTTTTCGGAAACGGGCCATTTCTCTACCAACACGACAATGCTCCGTGCCACAAAGCGAGGCGTGTACAGCAGTGGTTTGCGGACTCAGGGGTCGAAGAAATGGGTTGGCCGGCACAAAGTCCCGACCTCAATCCTATAGAGAGTCTGCGGGATGAATTGGAAAGACGCTTGCGGGTCAGATCACATCGGCCAACTTCTGTACCTGAACTGATTCTCGCTCTTCGGGAGGAATGGAGGAACATTCCGGAAAGTACCTACCAATATTTGGTGGAAAGTCTTCCCCGAAGGGTGGAAGCTGTGATTCGGGCAAAGGGATGTGCAACGCCCTATTGATTTCCATGAAATCGTGGCTAGAGCGCAAACGTGCATGTGTCCGGATATTTGTGATCATATAGTGTATGTAGAAGTTGAATTAAAGCAATTTTTTTTTATTTTTTAAAATTTTATTTCAATTTACATAATCAAAAAATTAAACTTAGGGAATATAAAATACAGAAGACAATCTTGCAATTCAGAATAATTTTTAAAAGTATTTTTTAATGTCCACGAACATTTTTTTGTCATTACAATTTAGATAAAACATCTTATATTTAATTAATAATAAATATATTTTTTAAAATTATAAAAAAATTGTAATTGTTGAATAATAATTTTTAACTTAATAAAATAAGAAAAATGTAAAAGAGTAAACAAAATAGATAATGAAAAGCAAAAACAATTAACACCAATAGAGTCATCACCAAATTAATTAAATTTCTAGATATTTTTATATACATCACAATTTTTTTTAATTATATCATAAAAAATTCGCTATCAGTAAAAAGAATAATAGAATCATTCAAAACTTTGTTGAATAATAATTTTTAACTTAATAAAATAAGAAAAATGTAAAAGAGTAAACAAAATAGATAATGAATAGCAATAACAAACAGCAATAGAATCATCACCAAATTAGTAAAATTTCTAAATATTTTTATATACATCATAGTTTTTTTTTAATTAACTCATAAAAAATTTACTGTCAGTAAAAGAACAATAGAAACAATCAAAACTGATATAATGATGTAATTTTTTATATACCTGAAACAATTACATGTGTTTAACTGAAGCAAATCAAGATCCTTCTTGAGGTTGTTCTGCTGACCTATAACAATAATTAGCCCGGGCAACGCCGGGTAGATCATCTAGTATATATATATATATTCCAATTATACCAACAATAGACATCATAAAAAAAGAATTTAAAAAAACATTTATCTAATAGTAAAATTTTAAAAATCATACAAAACCATCAAATTATGTTTCACTTCTGTTTCAAAATTTATACCCAAACAGAAGATTCACCTATGTGAGTCAATCAAGTATCATCTATCATCACAAATATTTATATAAAACATATGGAATACTAATAATAAAATAACTCAACACAAACAAAATATATAAATTTACTTAAGATGTTGAGATGACATTCCACCAAACAATAATAAAACACCTAGAAAATATATACCCATTAACTTTTACAACCAATAAGATGAAGAATAATAAAATATTAAAATTTGAGGCATAAGAAAAACCCAAATAAGGCCCACATTAAAAATTACCAAAATTAAAAAAATAATTTCTCAAACTTATATTAACTACAGATAGAAAAACAACAGCCAAACAAATTGATGCCAAAAATTGTCCCAATATAAACTGCAAGATGTATGCCAGAAAAATGGATCATCAGCAACACTGTATATCAAGAATACAAACTATTAAGGAAAAAAAACAAATCCACACCAAATAAATAAATTACACTTTCTGCCACAATACAAGTTAAAAATCATTAATCAATATTAATAAGTTGTTATAATAAATATTGTAGGACAAGCATCTTCAGTGAGGGCTGGACGTAATCTCGGCAGATGCTCACTTTTTCCATTAATAATAAATGGAGTTGAGGTTATTAAAAATCGTCCGTCGAAATGCAAATCGCATACACGTGATGTTTTAGAATGGGTGAAATCCTTTCGAGGAATCGCACGTTGCCATTTCAAGAGCCTTTCTTCATCGGAAGGAACTTTAAAAAGATGCCTTTTTTCTTTGCTATAATCATCGCCAGACTTACATCCAAGTACTACACACCTAAAAGGCATTTTAATAATTAAATATGGTGAGAGAATTAGCAGAAGAAATGAGTACTGACGAAGCTCTCCATTGAAACTAAGCTTAATGCATGGCGATCAATAGACTACTAACGACATCGAAGCCACCTAGTGGGAGCAGTTTTCCCCAACTACGTTTTTAGCGTCGAGAACAAAGGAGTTGACCAACCACCAATGATTTGAACTATTAAAACTACTGGATCCTCCCCGCGTAGAACTGCTGGCGGTCATGTAATCGATAAGCAACCAGGGCAAGCAATCGATCAACTGTAGGGACAGATTCAACTGAAGCCATTGAGCAAAACAGTAGTTTTGATGGATTTATTAATGACAAACTCCTGTTAATTTAACTCCAATGCAATTAAACAATTTAGTCAGGCCTACTGACGAAGAAAGCATCTTGCAAAGTCACAACTTCATTGGATTAAAAATTTTAAAAAAAGTTTTAAGCACATACTTTTACTTTAAAAAGTGGATATAAAAAGTAAAATACGAGTATAATTTTTGGTGCCTGTCATTTAAATAGAAATTCATAAAATTAAAAAAGCTTTAGGGTTGTAGGCAGATGTTTTGATGAAATTGGGGTACAAGAATTTGACTGGCCTGTACAGAGCGCCGATTTCAACCTCATTGAAGATCTTTGAGATGTGTTGGATCGTCGATAGCGCACAGGAGCGGAGCGCCCGAAATCTGACTGAACTGTCAAAGGCACGTTTGGCAGAGTGGCGAAAAATTCCTGCGGAAACATCAAAAACTTGTGGACAGTATGCCCGACAGAATAGAGGATGTGATAGCAGCAAAAGGTTGAGCAACTAGATACTAACCGAGTATTTTTCAAAGTGTTTCCATTAAATTGGTGGTGTCCCATGACTTTTAGCACGGTAGTGTACAACCTCTGACAATTAAGTTCGGTGAATGAGTTCACACAACAAAATGCAAAACAGATAGAGCCACATTTACTTTATTGTCCTTCGAAATAATCACCCTGGAAGGCAATACACTTTTGGGATCGGGTGTATAAGTCCTGGAACCTCCTTAGGGATGGCTTTAAGTTCATGTGTCACATTTGCTTGAATGTCTGGAATGTCCGCAAATCTGTGTCCTTTTAAGGCCCATTTCAGGCGTGGGAACAAGAAAAAGTCTGCCGGTGCCAAGTCTGGTGAATAAGGTGGATGAGCTATGGATACGACCTCTTTGTTGGCCAGAAACTGTTGCACGATTACAGCAGTGTTCATTTTTGGTCCATTTTCCACAGTTACGTGCGCACGCTACACCTTCAACTGAAGAAACGAGCATCTGCTAAACCATCGCACGCACAAACGTGACCTGTCTGAACTTGCTTAAACAATGACTGGGCTTGTATTCGCATGCATTGTTACTCGCGTAAAGCTCGCACAGATTAGGGTGTGACGTCATTCACCGAACTTAATTGTCAGAGGTTGTATATTAATGCCCTAAAAGAAAAAAAATTAGCTTAAAATAGCTAAATCTCTCACCTTTATCTGTGTAGAGAATGCAAGCATCATTTCGAGAATGCAGGCGTCATTTCGAGAATGCAGGCGTCATTTCGAGAATGCAGTCATCATTTCGGTAATGCATGTCATAGTCCGAGAACGTTCCAGAAATGAGCGTTCCCGAAATGATTATTTGACATTTGATTTTGTTTATACGGCATCGACCCCACCCTAGAAGCCGGATTTCAGGGTTATTAGCTAGTAAATCGTGTTATTTAGCATAATTACGCTAAAAGTATATACTTTTCCTGCAAACGAAATATATAATGGCGTTCCCGAAATGATAAGGAATTAATGTACGCTATACAAATTTTAATGCAACAGCTGGATAAGAAGCCAAACGAAGGTGATTGACGTCATCGAACGGATCAAACGTTTTAAATGGCAATGGGCTGGTCACATTGCTAGAAGACAAGACATGAGATGGACCACAGTCATTCTGGATTGGTACCCTCAAGACTTTAAACGCCCAAGAGGACGACCCCATGCAAGGTGGCTCGACGAAATAAGGAAGGTGGCTGGTGTCAACTGGAAATCCAAAGCTTCAAACAGAGAAGAATGGAAGCGTTTAGAGAAGACCTTCATCCAGCAGTGGATTGCAAAGGGTTGACCGTGATGATGATGATGATGATACAAATTTTAAACTGAAAGGTGCTTAATCAGCAAAATGAATTACAGATTGCACAAAATACACAAATACTGTCTCCCTTATCGAAAAAGCTTCACATGCATCCTCACCAGCACCATCTATCGCGGTTATTTCGAGACATTTTGCCCAACCCCTTATTGCGTTCACGAAATGACGTGTTAACTGTCGGACAACTTTTGAAAAGCCAATAAATGAAAATCTTAAGTAATAAAAATACAGTTTTCCATTATTTGTTTAAAAAAATGATATATAAAGCTATATACCAAGGCATAATTTTCTATGTTTAGTTTAATGTCATTTTTTATTTGTTTGAATTACAAGAAGCTGTTTATGGACACGTTCCCGAAATGAGTTTTGGAGTATATTTCAAATAAAAAAAATAGGAAATTTGAAAACATTACCATTGAATTCACAGGGTGCAGACAATTACAGATGATACCTATGTTTTAAACCCCACGTTGTAATATTAACATGTAATTTTAATATAAAAATCTTTTTCCGAAGTGAAATCTTCACCTCTCTGATTTTGAACCATATAGCTGTCTATTTTTTTCGACATTTTCTCTGTTTGGTACCGTTGTATGTCGTCATTTTTACCATTGGCATTATTTCTGGGTACATATTTTCCGTCGACGTTTTTTCTCCGCCCCAACTGCTTCGAATCAAAGCCTACAAGAAAGCTTATGCAGTCAAGTTATGGAAAATGTTAAAACTGAATAAAGTTTACTTGATTTTTCATTAAGAAATGTTCTGTGATTTTTTTTTTTTTTGGTCGATATGTGAGTGAGAAATGTAGGGCTATAAAAATCCAAACTGCTTCGACGAAGCTCCCTTCTGTGCTGATGATATTCACACGAATTTATCGTGTATTATACATTAATTACATTGCATTGACACTTCCAGTTCATTACACAATAAATTAATTCACTTTTTATTCGAATTTCTTGTCGCCAACAGCTACCGTAATATGAAACTAACTTCTTCCAAAGATCGTTATACTGTACTTGCAAACTGCCTCGAACCAAAGCCTACAAGAAAGCTTATGCAGTGAAAATATTAAACTGAGTAAAGATTACTTGTTTTTTTTTATTAAGAAAATTGATATAAAGTCGATGTATGAGTGGGAAAGCTTTCCCTATCAATGTAAGGCAAATGGTTTCCCTATCAATTAAAACTTCCAATGGTTTTAATGGGGCAAATGTCCCAAAAATGAATTGAATTTTGGTGAATTTAAACTTTATAAATTTTGAACAAAGACAAGAAAGTTCACTTAAATGATTTTTACATTTCTACATTTTTAAGATCCAAATTATTTAAAAATAAAGATTTTTTTCTGTATATTTTGCACATTTTATTTCTCACAAGGAGTCATAAATGGGGATCGCATTATACAAGAGGATAGCATTTTTGCTGGTTTTTTTGGGCCGAAAAAGTGGAGTCGCATTATAGTAGAGGATTTACGGTATATACAAATGACCAATAAGAGAATACAACTCTGGAACCACCCTAATAGAACTTTATAAATATGTAAGCGTTCTGTAGCATCCAATAGTTTAATATTTATAATCGATTGTACTAAACGAAACACAATTTGCTTTTATCGATGGCCTTTTTTATAAATGGTATGGTCTGTTGTAATGAAGTTGTTTGCGATGGTGGATTGAGACAGTCTAAGATATTTAATATGGGTTAATGTGTTCATTCCATCATTTTGGTTAGGCTAGGTTAGGCCTAATAGATTACAAAGGACAGTAGCAAAGGGATATTAAAAAAATATGCTAGGAACAAATAAGCCACATTAAATATCATGGACCATCTCAGTCTGTCATTGCAAAGATTTCATTACAACAACCCAAACCATTGATAAAAAAATTCCATTTAGTGCATCCGATTATAAATAATAAACTATTTGATACTACAGAAAGCTTACATATTTCCAAAGTTCCCAAAGCGAAATTAATGAAGTTACAAGATGGTCACATCAATTCATCGATTCTGTTTAAACTAAGGAGTTCCAGTGACCATCTGTCTAGTCACCTGATTAGTCAACCGCTTGGTTTCCCTTTTTCTTTAGTTTCTACCTATGTGTTAGTCTTTTGCTTGGTTACTTGCTGATTGATGGCTGCATGATGGCAGAAATTATCATATAAGGTATTTTATTTCAATCCTTTTGTGAATTAACAGGTATTTGTACTTTGGTATCTTGAAATTTTGGCAAAAAGTGTGCACGAATGTGTAAATCCACCAATTTGGGTGCATTTCGGAGAAAATCAGGAAAGTTTGGCAAAAAGTGTGCACAAAAGTGTAAATCCACCTATGTGGGTTTTTTTCCTACATTTTTTTTTTTTTACAATCAAATTAAATAAATTTGTAATTTTGTTTTTAAGTGCTTGCTTGCTTTACTCTCTGTTCTCTGCAAAGGCTGTCACCTCTCCAAAGGTGCAACCAATCCAGCACTGTTTTCAATGACATCTGGCTTATTATGTGAAAATTATTATAACATTGCAATAAAGTTGTAATTTACGGGTAGCAATATGTACAAAATTTAATACTTTTTTTTTAATTACAAAAATAGTACAGAAATTAATTTTTTTCTGGAATGAAATTCAAATGAATTATTATTCAGAGTGTATGAAGTCTTCAAAAGTCCTTAATTTTAAAAAAAAATCATCATAGAAATCAACATTGCCAAATGCTCAGAATGTACTCAAATTTTGACATGTTAGCTTATAAGAGTTCAATGTGACCTTCGCACAGCTTACAGAATAATAGGAACACCTTTCGATTTAGACATTTTGTCGAATATCTAGAAAAATACTTGACGAATAATCCTGAAACTTCAGGGGTGTAAAGAGCATGTTACACTACATATATTTCATCGAGAGGTGTGTCCCAAAGGCAAACGGGACCAGTATCTTATCTTATAAGCGGTTTGCCAGTCAACAGCCATAGCTGTTAACGTCAAAGGCACTTATTCCTCTAAGGAATATTGCACCAAACCCAAAAGGAAAAACTTAGAAGACCTAAAGGTAGCCAGACAGACTTAAGAAGCGAGTCAAGCTGCCTACGGTGTCCAAGTGGATATCTTCAAGAAAGGTTAAACCAACCGTGAAGTGGCGAAAGTGTGATAGAGCAACACAGTCAAAAAGAATGTGTATGCCGTTTCTTCTGCCAAACCGCATTTCGAACTTAGTGGCTCTTCCCGAAGGATTCCCATTCTATGTAGATGTTTATGGAGTAAATCATAACCAGTAACAAAACCGATGATGATACATAATTTATTCCTATTAAGTTGTAGAATATCTGATGTTAGACTAGGAGAAGATGTCTTAATCATGAGTCTGGCATGTATTTGATTGGTGGTATGACCCCACCTTTCCATCATTTCTTGATGAGAGATAATATTTATTTCCATTGCTGCTGTTTGTTTAGAAATACCGCAGAAAGGTTCAGGGCCAATAAAAGTAGATTTGGCACCGTGTTTAGCTAAGGTATCAGCAACCTCGTTTCCGACAACACTTTTATGTCCAGGAAGCCGTCGCAAAGTAACACTATTGTGATGAGAAAGATCCTGCAGGAGCTGCCGACATTCCAGGGTAAGTTTAGAATTGACGCTAGAAGATTTGATGGCTTTAAGGGCCGCTCGACTGTCGCTGAGTATAAGGATGCGTCAATGTACTTAGAGCTGCAGGCAGTAAATAATGGCCAATATCTCTGTCTGGAAAACAGTGGCTCAGTGACCCAGTCAACGAAAGCGGAGGGTTCTGGGACTGCCACAATAAACGCCTAGGCCCGAGAGGCCATGATTACGACAGCCATCAGTGTACCAAATGATGGCCCCCTTGGGAAAATGCCAACTCTCCCCATCTGGCCCTATCACAGGGTCTATTATGACCTCGCTCGAGGGCTCAGGGAGGGCCTAAGTAACTGTAATAGAAGGCATCTGGAGAATATGACTGGTAAGTGTCTGGCTAATGAAAGTGTGAGACTTCACCCCAGGGAAGTTCACCCACAGCCCTTGATTTCTCAGTTTATATGAACTTTTCCTGGCAACACCTTTGATATATATATATATCAAGTGGAGTCAGAGAAAGTATCAGCGCTACCATCAAGAGATGTCGATTTTTCCCGCAAGTAGGGATCCCGATTTCCCAATACTTCCCGCTACCATCATAAACATCGATACGATTTAAAGAAAAAATGAAAGGCTTTTTCTCCCACTACATATCTACAGGGTAACAATTATTGAGGTATATGAAAGAAAAAAATCATCAAATTTTCAAAAACTACTGAGTTCAAAAATTTTATTCAAATGTTAAAAGTAACTACAGATATTCGGTTTTAATTTATGACACGTTCTATATGCTTTTCAACAATGGCTATGATGTGGCGCAGACAAAGAGCAAAATTCTGCAAAACTCACTGAAGTGGTGCTTTCGATGACCTCCTGAATGGCTGTTTTGAGCTCAGCGATGGTTTTGGGGTTATTTGCGTAAACTTTCTCTTTAATATTGGCCCACAAAAATGAGGCACAAAGGTTGAGATCAGGAGAATATGGCGGCCAAGTGATTCCCATTTCAGTGGCCTCTGGGTACTCCAAAGCCAGAATGCACTCTCTAAGATCCTCTTCCAGGACTTCAAACACTGTATTGGTCCGATGGGGTCGTGCTCCGTCCAGCATGAACCACATCTTTTCGAAATCTGGGTCACTTTGGGTAAGGGATGAGATCATTTTCTAAAATTTTGATATATCATTCAGCAGTCACTGTGCCTTCAATAAATATCGAACCGATTATTCCGCGACTTGACACTGCACACCAAACCATTAATTTCACGGCGAAATGGGAATTTTCAGTCCTCCAAATGCGGAAATTTTGCTAATAAAGTGGGCTTCGTCGCTAAACCAAACCATTTTCACATCAAATCCCAACATGCCCTGCATTCAACCGCCAAGTTTTAACTGAATCTCGCCAATTGTTCAAAAGTTATCACGTTGTTTTCATATAGCTCTACTCTATAATTCTCACCCGGTATCTTTTTCAACTACAAAGCATCTGTCATACTCCACCCCTCCAAATGGCTTTTCATGAGTGAGAGAAAAGAAATTTCTCAATGAAAAAATTAAAAGTACTTGAATATCTTTATATTTTACCCCTTATTATATTTTTTCTTAACAAAAATTTGGGGAGTCTCACAATTTCCCACCATTTTCCACATTTCGCTCTTTCCCGCAAGACATCCCACAAAAAGTTAAATTTCCCGCAAATCGGGAAAATTCCCACAAAACGGCAGCACTGGAAAGTATAATCTCTAAAGCCTTGGTTGGCGTGGTAGAGATAACACCGGTTATATTCAGGCACACCAATATTTGAAGAGAGGCCAGCCTGGTTCTGTCGGCTGCTCGGACTTACGCCACCAAATTAGAGCACAATATGCCAAAATAGTTCTAATTGCCCCAACATATAACCAGTAAATCATCTTGGGAGTAAGACCCCATGATTTACCAAGAGCTCTACGACAACGGTAAAGTCAAACTTGATTAATTTTATAATCAAGATGTTGGTTCCAAGTCAGCCTACTCTCCAGGATAAACCCTAAGTATTTGACTTTGTTTCTCATAATGATGTTCTCACTAAACAGAGGTGGTATAAGATCATAAGAAATGTTTTCTCTTCAACCTGTAAAGGGAACTAGAGTGGTTTTCGAGGGATTAACCCTTAGATTCCACTCTAATGAACTAGAGTGATCTTCGAGGGATTAACCCTGAGATTTCACTCTAAACACCATGATTGAACTTTATACAGAGCCGTTTGCACAAGATCAACAATAGTGAGCTTTTCGATCCCAGAAACGTACGAGGGGAGATCAAAAAGTAAGTTGCACTAATTCGCCGCAGGAGCGCGCTGTGTGTCGCAATCTTGGGCAAAGCGGAGAAAGGGACATTAACTGCGCAGACGTCGGATAGGATGGTTGCTGTGGTTTCCCGTCGTGTTTTGTGTGATTAGCGGGCTAAAAGCAATGGCACGTCAACTGGATGTCCACTCCAAACTTGAGGTGCGAGCAGCAATCCGATTTCTATGGGCCAAACGGGTGAATTGCACGGACATTCATCGTGAAATGACTGCTGTATATGAAAATTGAGCGCCGGTGTGATTTTGTTGCACGATAACACAACACCTCACAAGGCCCACCAAACGTGCGAACTGCTGCAGCGATTCAAGTGGGAGGATTGGCAACATCCTCCATATAGTCCCGACTTAGCGCCATGTGACTTTCATCTCTTCGGTAAGCTCAAAACGGAGCTCGGTGGACAACGATTTCGAAACGATGAGGAGGTGAAAGCGGCTGTCACCGTGTGGTTACAAAACGCTGTAGGAGATTTCTATGCATCCGGAATCGAAAAGTTGGTTGATCGTTCAGATAAATATTTAGGGTCTCTTGGGGACTATGTGGAAAAGACAACCCACATTGTATGCTGCTATAGCCGTGTTGCTTTTATATAGGTGGTGTAATAAATGGCCATACCGTGGAAGTGCAACTTACTTTTTGATCTCCCCTCGTAGATGAAAATATCATCTGCGTAACCCTGGACATAAATAAATTACCCTGGTCGTTAGGAAAGGAAATGAGGTCGTCGACAACCAGGTTCCAGAGCAGGGGGGAGAGAATGACGCCCTGCGGACAATCCCTGGAGGAATGAGCAACTATCTCCTCACCCAATAAATCAGATATATTTATTCTATCCGCTAAGAGGACCTGAATCCAGTTGCTCATTAGTGGAGGAATTGCTTTGGTAGTTAAAGCTTTAGCAATAGAGCCGTAGGAAGTGCTATGAAACGCTCCCCCAATATCGAGAGAAACAGCTAGAGGAAACTCTTTATAATCCAGAATTTTCTCGATCTATAGCACCAAATGGTGTAGAGCTACCTCCGTAGATTTGCCAGACTGATAGGCAAATTGATTAGCGTGAAAGGGACAAGAGTCCCAAAATCTTCTCTAATACGTCCATCAATGATCTTCTCAAAGCACTTATGCATAACGGAAGACAGACTGATGGGTCGAAAGCTCTTGGCTTGGTCATAGCAACTGTTACCGGGTTTTGGTATGAAAACCACCTTGACCAGCCTCCAGAGATTAGGAATATAGCCTAGAGCTAAACTAGCCCTAAAAATTAAACACAGGATTAGCGAGATCACGTCCGATACCTTTTGAAGAAGTACCGGAATGATCTCACCTCTCCCAGCTGATTTTTAAGAATCAATGGATCTGATTGCCCAGATGATCCTACGACGAGTACGGTAATTACTTCACCAGCTGCGGCCCACCCAGTCCACGAAGTTCTGACCACATTATTCAGATACACCGGATCCAACGGACCAATAAGCTCAGTACCTGGGAAGTGAAACGGGACCAATAACAAATTTAATAAAAAAAAATGCTTGAATTGCATTGTAGCTGTAGCATATGATTAGGAGGATTCTTTCACTTATTTGTGTTCATTTGTATGAGAATAGCACATATATTCATGGAGATATAAAAATTTCTTTAAAAAATAGATTTTTTTGTAAGTTTTTTGTTTATAACATACAAGATTTTCAACCCAATATAAATACAGTAGAGATAACACCCTGCAATCAGAATATTAAAATATTTGATGATATATGAGCATTTTTACTAAATGATGTTTATCTGCGCATGCGCAAGAATTACCAAAACGTTTTTTTGCATAATTTATTAGCCAAATGTATAGAGTTACTTTCATAAAAAGCCCAAGCAAATAATGTGAAAATTCAGAAAGATATCACCGATAGAATGAGTTGAATTTCAGTTGCTTAAAATTAAACAAAACGATAAGGGGCTTTCTCCAAATTTTTATTTTTGGACCAGACACAGGTATCAACTTCTTCTCCTTAAGCTGATATGAACTCAATATGAGATCAATATGTCTTCATATCAAATTATGGAGAAGAAGTTGATACCAGTGTCCGGTCCAAAAATAAAAATTTGAAGAAAGCTTCTTATCGTTTTGTTTATTTTTGAGAGCAACTGAAATTCAACTCATTCTATCGGCGATATCTTTCTGAATTTTCACGATATATGCTTGAGCTTTTTATAAAAGTACCTCTATACATTTGGCTAATAAGTTATGCAGAAAATATTTCTGGTAATGTTTGCACTTGTGCAGTTAAACTAGTTAGTAAACATGCTCATATTTCATCAACTATTTCATATTTTAATATTCTGATTGCAGGGTGTTGTCTCTACTGTAGTTTATCAACTTTAAATGGTAAAATATGGAATGTAATATATCAAACGACTTGGAATGTTGTGTCATGAATGAATATAAGGTAAAATTAATGATAGTCGAAATTTGTTTCAAGGTACCTGGTTTAGTGGAACCCTTATTGTTCATTGGAACTTTCAATGCTAAAATATAGCATGTAATATATCAAACAACTTGGAATGATGTGTCAGGAATGAATATAACGTAAAATTAAAGATAGTGGTAATTGGTTCCAAAGAACCTAGTTTAATGGATCATTATGGTCCATTAGAAACTTACAATATTAACACAGGGCGGTTTAGCATATGGTTCTGCGAATGGTTTAGTTTAACCTTTCGGTACTTGGTTATGTCATTCCTTAATAGTTTATTAATAAATAAAAGCATTTAAAACAACATGTAATTAAATACCTGGACTAAACCAAATACTCACAAACAGGATTTGCTGAATTACAAATATAATTAACCTGAGCATCAAAAGTCAGCCGAGAATCAAAAATTACCCCTAAATTCTTAATGCTTGTAACAATGTCAATAGTATGTCCAGTGATAGCAGATTTCCTGTATGAAGAGTGTAATTTCCCCCCTTGGTTTCTTTTTTAAAAAAAAAAAAAAAAAAAAAAAAAAAAAGAAGCTACAAATTTTTGATCTGTCAGATCTTATCCATTAAGATTTGTAACAATTCTACTTTCTACTCTTATAAATGCTACATTTGTCCATTTTCACAGTGAGAAAGAATCCCACCCTACCTGAGTGTATCAAATTTAGGTACATTGAAGTTTCTGCAAATTTTTTTATTAATTTGTAGATACTCTTAACTCTTTTTTCTTTTGTAAGTTGTTAATGAAAGAAAGCTAAAATCATGCAAAGATTAAAAGGAATAAATTATATAAGAAGTTGATAAAAGTCTTGTGTAGTAAACTTTTTGTAATAAGCCATCACAAGATCATTAGAAATCTTGAATTATCAAATTTTGCCTCATGTAATAGTTTCTTCTCCACAAAAATGAATGCAGATCATGCCAGTTTAAAAAAAAATAACTTGCAGATCATCCACTTGTTCGCTGAATGCACTAAACTGCAAGTCAAATCTTTCTCGATACCAGTAAGTCATGTGTGCAAAACCCACTGGGTCATAGATATTTGTGTTTGTCTTTTACTATATGTGGAAACCACTACATTTAATCCACCCAAGACTATCAATAATGTAAAGTACTGGCCTCCAACTTCCTAAATTGGTAAGCTAAACTGAGAATTGCAACAATCATGCTATTGAAACGCTACGGGGGAGGTATTCTTTGTTCAGGTGCTATATTACTTTCGGTTTTCACGTTTTCTTCATGCGCTGTACCAAAGATTTCATTTTTATTGCTGTTTATTTCTTAAGAAAGAGTCCACAAAAGTGATACGGAAAGGAGGGCTTTATTTGCCTAACGCATTTCGATTTACATCATCATTAGAGGTACCCTGTTACAAGCTTATAGCCGGGATACAGCGTATCTTTTATAATAATAAGTTTAGCGGACCTAGTCGAATTCTCCTATAAAAATGCAGACCTATTGGGGCGCTCTTTCACCCTTCTGTTCTTTTAGCCCGATAAGATACTCAATAATGTCGTCTCTCTCGAACGATGACTGGCCATTTAGGAGGAGGACGTCACTCCTAACGAAAATATGCCCCAGACCATTACACTGCCTCCTCCAGCTTGTTGCCGCCCAACAATGTTTTCGGGTGTCGATACGATGCAGTAGAAAACGCAATTCATTGGAAAATGCAACCTTTTCCCACTGGTCTAGGGCTCAATGTTTGTACTGCAGTGGCATTTCTTGTTCTCCATCTCCACCTTGAACAAAATCTTCTCTCTTTCGCGTCATTTCCATAGAACCTGGATGCAATGATCTAAATGTCCACCATGCGATTTATGAGATGGTTGGTGTAGGCCGACTTTCTGTCTCCATTGGTCCAAGCCCTCTTGATGTTCCCAGAATCTCTCATAGAACGCCCTGCACGTTGACCACTTCACAATCCAGGCATCACAGTCTGTACACATCCATGATTTTGTCCATCCTGGTTGGGTTTAAAATCCACTTGGCATTATTGTTCGTGCAGTATGCCATGCCAATTTCATGCCTCCGGAACTGATTAGAAATCCGGTGGATGTTTTGTCCGCTATATGTGAAAGTGGCAAAATCTTTTGACCTGTGGTGTCGGTCAGACTCCTTGTCCCGTTCTTCTCTTCTAACGTCCTTGAAGATATCGTTAGTAAACCTTCTGGGGAACTGGTTTTGCCTCGCCATCTCGAACTTTCGGGCATCCTCGCTGATGGGGTATGTCAGAGCTCTCCTTAACCCATGTCGTATCGCAAACCTTTTGTGTGCCATCAGGTGCATAGAATCATATCGTATGATATTTACTGTGGTCGATTCCTTCCTATTAATGCTGAATGATATCCCATTTGTTCCCTGCTCTCTTTCAATGCAGAAGTCCAGGTAATTTATCCCATTGTCCTCCTCGACCTCCATATTGTATCGTAGGTTGGGACGTATGGCATTAAATCGGGCTAATAACTTTTTTTCAGAACCTTCTTGCCATCATACAGGATCAGTGTATCGTCTCCGTACCTCCGGTATAACGATATTATGTCTTTGTCGGTCATCTTGCCAACATCGTGCCCCTCAACACTCTGTAGGAAAATTTCCGAGGTAATCGAGCTGTTCGGTGAACCCATGGCAACACTATCCGGGATAAACTAGAATCCTCTGTTGAAGGTAAAATAATTCTGCGAATGCAGCAACCATAACAGGCTGTTGAGGTCCCTGCATACATCAACCGCCGTCCTGTTCTTTCTAAGGGTGTCATCAATAAGATCGATTGTCTCGCCGAACGGAATGTTGGTGTACAAATTGACCACGTCCAGCGAACATCTTCTCATGATCATCCAGTGTCAAGTCCTTCACGTCACCCATGACGTTAATCAAGTCCTTCACTATAAACCTGTTGTTGATGGGTAATTGCTTTTCAGCCAGCTGGCCACCTGTTTAGCTATATTATAGAACTAGGAGCCTCTACAATTATAGAACAAGGATCCTCTATATTATAGAACGAAAATCACTGGTCGTATAGGAAAAACTTGTTTGTGCACTTAACTAAGAGCACTCATCCTGGGCATTGTGGGGTTCCTAGTTGCCATCTTTTTGCTAACTCTTTGAATGTTGTGGATTTCACCTGCTGGATCGTCTGCTTGGCCTTGTTCCCATACTTTTTGGAGGGATCCTCTTCCATTTGCACGACTCCATTGGCTTCAATAAATTCCGTTACCTTTCTGTCGTAGTCCTCAATTCGTATGATAACCGTGACCTTTCCTTTGTCGACCCTGACGACCATTGTTTGGTTTTCCTCCAGCCTTGTCCTGATGTGTTTGGCCATCTCATAGGTTTAGAAGTCGCTGACCTGTGTAACCTTCAGTCTCATGATTTTATGCTTCGCTATAATCATGGTCTGCTGCCTGGCCTTGGGTTCCAACTTCAGGATGGCCCGCTCTGTATCAATGGCTATGTCCATGATGTCCATCATTTGTAGTGGTCTAGCTATGTTATACTTCAATCTCTTGTTTAAGAGCATTGTCTTGTCCTCTTCAAAGTGAATATCTGTGAGGTTGACAACCCTGTCCTTGAATTTGAAATGCATGTAGTTCTTTTTTGGTTCGGCCTCTATTACGCAATCTGGATATTTTGTCCGTCATCTTACTGAACTTCTCCCCCTTCATCGGCTTGATCATGTCATCAGTGCGTCTACAGACTTCCACAGTGGGGGTAGTAAGTTCAGCAAGGTGCAAATGAATCACAATGATGTCCTTATTTAAGCGTACCTTTTTCTTGCATAATGAGCATACTGCTTCAATAACCATCCTGCTCTCGGCAAAAGCCTTCGTCCTCTTTGCAGCAGCTGGTCGGTCCTTGAAAGTCGGCCTACATTGAAGGGCTTGGATCAACGGAGACGGAAAGTCGGCCTACGCCGACCATCTCATAAAATCCAAACATCGCATGGTGGACATAGATCGTTGCATGGAGGTTCTATGGAAAGGACATGACAGAGAGAAGATTTTGTTCAAGAGTGAGATGGAGATCAAGAAGCACCACCGTAGGAGCGACGTCCTCCTCCTAAACGGCCAGACATCATTCGAGAGAGACTGCATTATTGAGTATCTGATCGGGCTAGAAGAAAAACAGAAGGGCGGAAGAGCACCCCACTAGGTCGGCCTTTTTATAGTAGCGTTCGACTGAGTTCGCCAATCTTATTATTATCAAAGGGACGCTGTATCCCGGCTTCAGTTTGTAACAGGGTAGCCTCCAATGATATGTAAATCGAAACGTATTAGGCAATAAAACTCTTGTTTCCGTATCACTTTTTTTAACTCTTTCTTATTTTTTCATACTATGTGATACCAGACATGGATATTCTTACTTTATTTCTTGTTCAATTCCCACACTAGCTGTAATTTACTTATGATATTGAAAGTAGACATCGACATGTTGTACTATCATGTTACAGCTCAGCAAATACCACGATACCCAATCTATCTATATCAATCCTCTATGGCTGCCACCATCTTTAAACAAGCAGGATCACTTCTCACGAAGCTGTACGAGCTCGAACGCTAGGACCGTTTCGCTGGGCCCAGGACTCCCTTTTCGTCACGTTCTCTTGATCTCAATTTTACATTTTCCGGTATTGTATGTATTTTGCTGCTCTGGGCCAATGAAAACCTAAAATTGGGATTTCATTGTATAAGAAATTATAAAAAGCTCCATTACTTTGGGCTGGAGATGCTTAAGTACAGTTTCAAAATTTAAATTTTAATGAGTGGTCTTCATTTCATTGTCATCAACGATAAAGTAGCTAACTGATAGAGTTTTAGGGGTGTTTCGATAGACACACGGACCTTGCGAGAGTAGGGTTTTCTCTCTCTGAATCATTTCGATAGGTTTTCATGAGGTGACCTCGCCCGTTTCGATAGAGCCGAGAACCTCACGAGAAGGGAGTCCCGGGCCCCACAAAACGATCTTAGCTTTCGAGGTCGTACAGCTTAGTGAGAACCGATCCTGCTTGTTTACAGATGGCGTCAGCTATAGAGGGTTTGTATACGTAGATCGAGTGTTGTGGTATTGCGGAGCTGTTACGTGATAATACAACATGCCAATGTTTACTTTCAACAATGTCAACTACTAGTGTTGGAATTGGACAAGAAATAAACAGTAATAAAAATGAAATCTCTGATATAGCACATGAAGAAAGTGCAAAAACCGAAAGTTAAATGGCACCTGAACAAAGAATACCTCCCCTGTAGCATTTCGATAGCATAATCGTCGCAATTCTTACTTTAGCTCACTCACTGGCCACAGTTAAACGACTTAGCTCTAGCTAAGTCCGTCAGTCTATCGAAACACACCCTTAAATATATGTACTGGAATATACTTTAAACACAGTAGAACCCCGGTTAACCGAAATAAAGGGGGGAGGGAGCCATTTCAGATAACAATTTATTCGGTTAAGCCATTAACTCTAATACTGTTCTCTTTTGTATCTATACTTATGTTCTTTATTAAAGTTAGAAATTACATTTTTGGCTTACATCAATATATACTTAATGCAACAGTTTATAGCATATGAATTACATGTACTGATTCAAAAAAAAAACAGTATTTTTTATTTGTTTCTTGTATCGCTCATAATGTTTTCGAGCAGGGATTTCCCACCATTTTTTCATTAGAACGACGTCAGCTGGCGTTGACTTACTACATTGTTCAACAAATATTAGGACAACCTAAAATAACAAAACTAAAGTAGTTTCTGTGTTGCTTTAAAAAAAAGGTTGCTTGGAGGAGTTTCGGGTAACCCAAGCTTTGTTTGACCCGAGTTCGGTTAACAGGGGTTTTACTGTATTGTAAATAAAATTGGATAAATCATGCCATATGTTGTTTTCATTGTCATTTGTTTTCAGATATTCATAAACATTCTTGCTTTATTAAAATAAAATAATAGATATAAAATTTTATTTATAATAAAATAATTATATAACAACAATAATAATAATAATAATAATAATAATAATAATAATAATAATAACGGTTAATCTTCTTATAACAGAATTCATTCATACAGCATTATAAGAAATTTGGAATTAGTACACACAATTCAGATTAATTTGCTCCATGTTATAAGAATCGCAGTACAGTAAAATCCTGTTACGACGTACTTCAAGGGAACTGAAAATTTGTATGTTATTCTGAAACTGGGGGGGGGGGGAGGCTTGTGAACAATGCATATATGCATAGAAAAACATTCAAATACATTAAGTGTAGCATTTTATTTATTCAATACAAATACAGCATGCATGTATATTACAGTTCGTTAATTTTTAAAAATTCTTTGATTTTTTGTAAAATTCCCTGACTTTCCCGGTTACAAAAAATTCCCTGACCTTTCCCAGTTTTCCCTGTCACCCTGTTACATGCACATTTACTTAAAACTAAAATGAAATAAATCTATAGGGGGCCATCCATAAATTACGTCACACGAATTTCATGATTTCCGGACCCCTCCCCCGTCCTTTTCACAAATGGTGAAAAGGTGCCCCCCCTCCCCTAGTGTGACGTCACATAATTGCAATTTTAAATTTAGAAATTATTAAATGAAAACAAAACTTCCAAAATTATTTATACATTTCTATTTAAAATCTTTTTTTCATAAAATCAACAATAAATCAAACATTTTAGAAAATTTGCAAAACATAACCAATCAAATAAACAATCAAAATTTAATCACCTTGTGTCCATGGACTTTGGACCCATTCTTTTATATTATTTATGACTGGCATAGCAGTTTCTTCATTCTAGATTTGGATAATGTTAGGAACATTCGATGTGTCAACATCTTCTTCCAAACATAGCATCGTCATCGTTTATCAAACAAAGAACTTCCCTGGCACGTCCAAAAGGTGGCCGACTCGCTGACCTAAAAGTAAGCCAGCTTGAACTCGCGCAGCCGCCACGTGCTAAAAAGTGATGCAAACAAATTTATACCTTATAATACGAGGATGAATCAGAAATTAAGATACACTCAGCACCATCTGTGGTCGAGAGCGCTGACATCATTCGCCGTTTTTAAGGATGTTGCCTGTATGTCTATAATTGCAACGTGTTCACGCGTATTGCCTGTATTTTACTGCGTACGTAAGAGTACTGTTGTCATGACGCAGCAACTATTTGTACACTCCAAGTTGGAGATTCGCGGAAAGTCCGTTTTTTGTGGGCGAAAGGCTTAAATTGCACTGAAATCCATAAGGAAATTTGCAGTGTCTATGGGGATAATGTGATTTCTCGTCCTGCAATTGTGAAGTGGTGCCAGCAGTTCGAAAGTGGGCGCTCAGATTTGATGGACGTATACCGCGCAGCAAGACCATCCATGTCCAACACTCCCGAGCACATCGCCCGTGTCAGTGAGATGATTCTGGACAGTCGACAAATCAGAATTATAGAAATCACCAGAACACTTAGCGTTTCTTACGGGAGTGTGCTAAGATGGTTGAGAAGTGCTGGAGAGAATTTTTACCGCAGCGGCATGGAAAAGTTAATTTGACGTTCAGACAAGTGTTTACAATTGTTGGGTGATTTATGTAGAAAAGTGAAATAAATGTGGTGGAAGTTTCCTCAGAATGTGTGAACGGCATCAAATAAAACCGGAGTAACCACGATTCCACAATAAGACTTTATTTGCACGGATGCGCATTTCGACAGCCAAGCCGTCTTTGTCAGCGTGATACAAGATGATCAAAAGCCTGTTCTGATGTAGTAACAATCGACAATCGAACAGTGAAGTGTACATTTCTTCAGGTGGGACGAAAGCGGTTTTTTCACAAAGCCTACCCTACCAGAATAAATTTCACATAAAATACACTGAAATAGTCAAGAAGCCTGACTAACCCCAGAGGTCTTCCACATTATGAAAAATAATAAGATTGACGATTGTCTGAAGATTGGGAGAGGGAGTGTGGGGTGGTATCACAAGTTCCAATTGACATAGTAACATGGACAATTGACAATCGAACAGTGAAGTGTACATTTGTTCAGATGGGATGAAAGCAGCGCTTTTCACAAAGCTCATTGAACCAGAGTAAATTCCAAATTAAATACACTGAGGTAGTCAAGAAGCCTGACCAACCCAAGCGGTCTTCCGTATTATACAAAAAAGAATATAAGATTGACGATTGTCAGAAAGAAAATAGAACATAGAAAATAGAACGATTGATGTAGTAACAGGTAACACAGGGTTTATATAGCAAGGGATTATACCAATTAACCAATTTAAGTAAAACAGTTATATAATGACTAATCAGGAGACAAAAGTTTTGAGAGAACAAAAAAATAATAATGGTCGTTTATAGTAGCTACAAGTCGTTCATAGAGTCACAATTAAGATTATAGTGCTTAGAGTTTTGAGAGAATATACGTGTTGTTTATTGTTGCCGTTGCTTGAGACTCTTTCTTCCTTGAGACTCTTTCCCCCACCCTTGTCACACGATGTCACACTTTGTTGACCCCCTCCCTTCCCCTTAACGTGTGACGTAATTTATGGATGGCCCCTGGTAGTATGATCTTACCGTAATGAAGATGGGCAATCGTCCATCAAGTGAAGCTTTCCAATTTAATTGCCGTACAAAATGGGTTCCGACTGAGTAGCATGTAAATCAACAATCGACAATCGAACAGTGAAGTGTAAATTTGTTCAGTTGGGACGTAAGCAGTGTTTATACGATTCTCACCCTTCCAGAATAAATTCCGCATGAAATACACTGAAATAGGCAAGAAGCCTGATTAACCCAAAGAGGTCTTCCATGCAATCGACAATCAACAATCGATCAGTGCAGGGAAAATGAAACGAGCGGTCCGAAAGCTAAGCTTTCACTGCCATACTCGTCCAAAAAGTAACCAGGGAAAGTACACTGAACTAGGCAAGAAGCCAGATGAAACCTAGTTAAGTCTTCCATGCGACAATTGACAGCTAAAATTTTAAATTAGAAAAGCTTTAAAATGACAGTGAAATTAAATGCAAACTCATTCTTCACGATGGCTTTAGCTAAAAAGGATCGAGCTTTATTGGTGAAGTTGTTTTACCAGAATTGCAATAATGCTTCTGCTGCACTAAGACAATATCGACGTTTGAAAAGTTTGCGAAATGGGCCTATGTCCATTAATGGTTTAAAAAAGATGATTAAGAAATTTGAAGAAACTGGTGAGTTGGCTGTGCTGCGAGGGAGAGGAGTGGAAACGAATTGCAAATGAGACTGTGGAAGACGTTGCTGCTGTTGTAGTAGAGAGTGCTTCAAGTTCTCAATATTCTTCAGCAAGTGCTCGAGCCGTATCACATGATTTGTCTATTCCGTGGTCTACAGTACAAAGAGTTTTGCGTTCCATACAAGATCCAGGTGGTTCAAAGTTGCTTCATGAAGATCCGGAAAAACGCGTGATTTTGCTTGTCAGTTTATGGCTAGAATAGCCGTCAATAATGCATGATCATGGAACATTTTGTGGTCAGATGAAACGCATTTCACACTATATGGAGCAGTGAATGCTCCAAACTGTCGCATCTGGGATACTGAAAAGCCGATTGTTGTGCATGAAAAGCTTTTGCACTCTGATTACGTGACTGTATGGTGCTGATTCACTTCACATTTCATTCTTGGCTCCTTTTTCTTTGAAGAGAACACTCCTCAAGGCACTAAAAGATGTTCAATCACTGGTGCTCGTTACTGCGAACTTCTGCAGCAGAAAGTCATTCCTGCTTTACAAGAAAGACAATGTTTAGACACTACTGTCTTTATGCAAAGTGGTGCAACATCCCACATTGCACGACAAGTGAAGGAACTGCTTCATGCTCATTTTGGAGATGATCGGGTGATTTCGAGAACTTTTCCAACTCCATGGCCTCCAAGTTCACCGGACTTAAACCCTTGTGACTTCTGGTTGTGGGGATATTTGAAAGATAATGTCTATGGAGGAAGAATACGGACTGTCCCTGAATTGAAAACAAGCATAACACGCTATATCACTGCGATTCCTCAGGTAACCCTTCGCTCTACTCTGGAGCATGTAATAATGCGCTTTGAACATGTCATGACACAAATGGAATGCACATTGAACAAATGCTCTGATTTTATAAATTTCTCTGCTTCTAACTTGTTTTTGTTATTATTCATGTGCCATATTTTGACGTGGCGGTCAAAATGTGAACTAATTTTTTTATAACATGTATCTCAAGTTTCGTCAAAATCTGATTGCCAGAACGGCCGCTAGAAGGGTCTAAATGGTGTCACTTTAATTATAACCACCTTGTATATAGATCTGTGTAATATTAGTATAGTATGTCTTCAGACGCTGAAGAAGTTGGCTTGGCCAACGAAATGTACATACGTCGTTTATCCGTATATAACTCCTTATGGAAAAGTGTATTCATTTTTATGTGTCTATGGTTTAGTGATAAGAAAAGTTCCTTGTATATCTCAAGTATGATGGTCATTTCTTTAGTGATCAAATCACAACTGATTGCTTTTTATTTTTTATTTTTTTCCATTTTTGTTAGGATGGATCTTCTGTTTAGTAATATCAAAGCAGGTATAGGCATTCTGTTGTTAGAGTTACAACAGGATATATTAAGTGATTTCAGTGTTAGTTGAAAATGTCGTAAAGCAATGAAACAAAAATCAATACTAAGAAATATTGACATTGAAAACTATGGAAAGTGACAATTCATCAAGATTACAACTCTTTAGCCACAAGAGCAGGTACCACTTTATTCTACCGTGACTAAGGAGTTGTAGTCTTTATGCTTATGCATTTAATTAAAAAGAATTGCTTTGTCGATTCAATGGAATGAAATACTGGCATCAACTTAGATTTTATATGTAACTAAAACATCATTAAAGTGAATGAGAGAGGGGGTTAATGCCTGTAATTTAATTTTTAGATACTAAATGTAGGAAAGCACCATTTAAAATGCTTTTGAATCAACTAGAGTGTTGAACATTGGGGATATTTAGGCAATTTTGGAATCACTGATTGGAAAAATATACAGACAGAGGTTTATGTACATAGCCATATATTCCAAAGAAAAGGTGGTAACCTTAAATTGTTGATTCTTTACATTCAACATTATATATAAAGTTAAATTAAACATAAAATGCAACTAATTTTTTGCCACACTATTTAAGGGAATAATCTGAAATATGATTTTTATTTGTTTTGACATTGTTTAGGAATTCCTAATTACCATGAGAATTATGGTGCTGAAAAATACTGTGATAATGAAAGGTAAATTCAGTAGATTCCTCAGTCATATTGATACTATTGGAACTCTTCATGTTACCGTAATTTCACGCGGATAGTCCACCTCCCAGATAATCCGCTGGATAAAAAAAAACACCTTTCCTGTAAAAAATTTCTCAGGGTTCAAGCCCGTGTAAAAAGTGGCTCATTTCAAACCTTTCTCAAAGTAGTAATTTTAAATAGTAATTTAGTTAGTAATTTTATTATTTATATAGCCATTTTCATTACTTTTATATATTTAATGAAACTTTTATAAATTTATTATTTAAATGTGTAAATAATTACAGTAATCTCATTTTAATGAACGAGCGCAACTCCTTATTTCTTCAGCAGCGGCCATGGTTCTATCAACGCACTCACTGCTGGTTGCTAACCAATAGCGATAGAGAGCATTCTATGACATCATAACATCTTCAACAAATCGTGAATCGCCAAGTACAGTGAATTCCGGCCGAGCGAATCGCCGACATTAACTTTTTAACACGTTTTTTTCTTAATAATTTATGAATGAAAAGTTATGTCGCTGGTTAATTATTGTTCCGTGGGGTTAGAGTATTAATTTCAATGTTAGAAAAAGATTGAACAAAGACTCGTTAATTTAAAACCATCAATTCAAAGGCCATCGCCTTTTTATCTACAGCAGAGAACAAAATTTGCTTGCTTTCATTAGGGATAATGCTCCGATGTGTCGGCAATTTTACAATTTTACTTTAGCGTTTGTTTAGCGGTTTTGCTTCATGGATATTATGGATGGATTACGCTAAAGTAAACAGCCCCACGGGAATGCATCTCCCGTAACAAGTACGAGCTTCTGAATTAAAGTGCTCTTTTTTTCTCTCTCAGTGCTCTGACAGATCATTCTGTGAAACTAATATTGTATCTTTCATAATAGTAACTGACAATCACTTTAATTTTCGATCATAATTATTATGAGGTTGAAAAAACAACAACAACAGGAAAATGCTAGGCCGTAGGCTAAGGTCTAGGTAAGGCCTCGATAAGAAGGACCAGTCATCGGTGGCTACGGTTAAGTTTTTATTGCATAAGTTTTATTGATCGTTAATAATAAAATCACAGTCGACAGTGATCGATCGTTAACAAACGTTCATACTGATTTCCAAGAATCGGGAATCACGTGACTGAAGTAGTTCAGAAAAAATGTGTACGAAAGCTCAATCGGTGATTTAACTGTTTATCTTTTTCGTAGATCTGTTTATATCACAAGTACAGAACAATCTCTACTCAGTGTTTATTTGCCTGCAGTTGCAAATTTCCAATTTTTTATCGAAGTGTAAGCGAAGGGAAAATCTCTAAGCCACGCGATTGCCTTTTGTCTCCGAAGCTTTCCAACCCTAACATTTTCTGAAATAACTCATCCGAATTCAATTTCTTTATAAAAATTTAGATAAAGTTATGATAAATTAGTTTAAACTAACTAATCAATTTCTTATTTACTGATGAAGAGTATAATTGCTTTAAACTAACTAAATAATCAGTATAAATAATCCGATTGCGGAATTGGGAAAAGGTGAAACGAAAAAACGTGAAAACGGCGATTTCGGCTGCTTGTAAGTCAATGCTACTCAAGCGTAGTGAAATCGAAATAAGTATTGTTATTTGCTCATTTTTTTTTCAAAATAAACATCGATTTTTAACTTAAATCTTATTCTGAAGCATTTAATAGACTGTATAGGATGTAAAATCATAGATGCCAATTTATTAATAAACATTTGAAAATCGGAAAATGTCTTTTAAACATCCGCGAGTGTGGAATTTCGTACGTTCTCTCTATATAACGGCAACTTGTCCCAACATTGCCATCATATAGATAGAGCACTGTACTTCATAAATTACTATCAGAAATAAATGGGCAAACTTGTGAAATATATTATTTTATAAACTTCTCATCTACTTCTGTTTCTCGCAGCCGCTGCCATCTTGCGGACGTCACTTTATAGGTTTATCATTTATTGCAATTTAGAAAAATTTGTTCCTAGATAACCCGCCTCTCGGATAATCCGCAGAGCCATTTTTCAGATGAAAAAATACAGATAGTCCGCGGACTATCCGCGTGAAATTACGGTATGTCTAGGACTATATATCTCATTTGACAATTAGCACCTTAAATTGCATTTTAAATTATTTTATGAAAATTTACAAATTTTTATACTGAGAATAAAATTGCATAAAGGCACATATAAAAAAACAAGTGGTTTTAAGTGTTTTGGATTATCATTGATTGACACGTTTCTGTTTTTTGTAATATAGTGAAGAGTTTTGTTACTTTTTCTGAAATTTAAATTTGTATTTTTGTTGTAATTAATCACATTTTGTGAATTCAAATGAAGGAATTATTTGAAGAAGTAAAAAGACCAAAAGCGATATAAATTCCCGTGATATAATATATATAAATTCACTTTCATTATCAAGTTTTTTTGTAAAAAAGATAAAATTCAATACAATAAAGTAATGTAATAAAAACAAAGAAAAGCTCTAGTTGTTTATAGGGTAACCACAATGAAGTACAATGTGTAAATTATGGCAACTCATTGTGTACAAATTTTTTAATACAAAAAATAAAGAAAATAATAAGTAAAGCAGTTGACAACTAATAAATAGAACATGGTCCCTTGGTAATAACGTGTTATTCAGTTTCGAAGTGGGCTCCTAGGCAGTGATACAAAGCCCCAAACGTGTTTTGAAATTTTCAGCAATGAGCCGCAAGTCGTCAGGCGACAATCGGTCCCATTCTTGGTGCAGGGACTTCTTCAGCGACTCCAAACTTTTGTGGCGTTTAGCACAGGTTCTAGCTTCCAAGATCAACCATACGCTGTAATCCATCAGATTGAGATCCAGAAAATGGCTTTTGCACCACTCCTGCGTCATTTTTGCTCTGTGAGCTGGTGCAGAGTCTTGTTGAAAAGTCCAATCCACATTGCCGAAATGCTGCCGAGCCCAAGGAAGTACCACAGTCTCGAGAATGTGACGATGGTAAACTTGTTGGTTGATTTTGACTCCTTGGTCCACGAAAACGAGGGCTGTCTTGCCACTGGTGCAAATTCCGCCCCAGACCATCACGGACAGCGGATTTTGGCGACGTTCGATGACTGCAGAGGTGCCGGGTGCCTCTGCTGATCACACTCTGTCGTTTTGGTGATTTTGTGCCTGCTCCATAGTGAAGAGCTTCTCGTCTGTGAAGAGGATACTCTTCCATTTCTCACCTGCGGCCCGACGCTTTAGTTGGCGACATCTGTGGAATCGTATGCGCTTGTTTTCGTCTTTGAGGAGCTGCACTTTTTGGAGCTTGTAGGGCTTGAATTTGAGTTCCTATGTTGCCATTTTCCGCATCGATTCGCAGTTGATTCCGGTCTCACGAGCGGTTTGTCTCATTGAGCCCCTCGGATTTTGCTGAACTCACTTTTTGATGAATTTGCAGCTCCTGGACATGTTGGTGGAAGGTCGCCTTCATGGCCAAGCTCTTTGAACCGTTTGACCGCTTTGGAGACGACATCTCCGCCAACATTGAGCAAACGAACAGTTTCACATTGATGCTTTCCTTGACGAAACAGCTCCAAAATTGCACTTTTGACATTTCAAAACACACATCAATTAGCTCATAAGTTGAAACACGGATGACTTGCCCAAGAACATGCAGTGATTGCAATGAATTAAAAATTATTTGGTGGCGCTTTAATATATTAGCGCCTGGACGCGTCCATTTCTGTTGCCATAATTTAATTTTCACCCTGTACATAGCCTGATAATTGTTTTCATATTACTCAATTATGTTTTAAAATCAGACACACAATTCATGCATTACCTTTTTTTTCCTTAAAAATATTTCTATACATGTATTCCCAAATTTATGTCCACTGGCAATTAAAGTGTTTGAATATATATTACATAAAAAAATCTGGTTATCTTTTTAATGAAGAATATTCAAAGGTGAATCTACTAAAAATTCAGTCCTAATTTTTTTTTTTTTTGCAAATAAAGGCAATAATGTAGCATATATTACCATTATTTTCAGTAGTAACGCCGCGGCGATTCTATTAAATAAAGTGAAAATTTTTACGTGCGCGGCTTTTCAGTCGCTGCAGCGTAACTTTCAGCGTTAAAAAAAAAATTCTTCTACACACGATTTTAGGCCTACTTTATATCGTTTCTCTCAACGATATAAAATGAGTATTGTCAATGTATCCCTTGATTTATATTTTATTAATGAATTTATAGATGAGTTCCCATCCTATTAATTAAAAATTCACCCCAATAACGATCGAGCATGAGCATTCATCGGTAGTAGCGGATTGAACCACCAGGACACCGGGAAAAATCCCGATGCACCAGAAGGATGCCTTTACTTTCTTGTGGTTGCGGGCCGCTTTCGCCGATTTTTCCCGGTACTTGCCCGGTACGATTTAGACTGCCAATCCGCCCATGTTCATCAATCAACGTGAGCACTGCCTCTAAAAACTTCCCGCTCTTATTGTTCTCTCTATTCACGTTCTCATCATTCACTACACGGCCATCATGATCATCTTTCAAATCTGATCACGTTCAAGCGTGCCTGATCATTTTCGCTACTTTCACTTTGCAATAATGGCCGACAGTGACAGCGTATCCTCGAAGTCTGCTCTCAATGCATTTATAGTTTTGTAATGAATCTGAAGGCGCAGAACAGGTTAGGATACACGTTTTTTTAGGATTAATTTTCTCTTTTAGTTGACAGGCACTCGCTGCCAGCTCGCTACATAACTCGCTACGGCCAACTCCCCCAACCCGCTTCTGATTGGCGTGATTGGCGTGAAAATGGGAAACGAAATTTGTCTTTGAAGAGAAACACGAAATAGCACTGAAATACTAGCTGCTTGTTGGCGTATTTCGTTTGTTTTTAATTAACATTTCTTATAGCTGGATACACGGTAGGGGCGAAGGAGCTGAAAATAAAAGCGAAGATTGTTTTATATATTTTATTTTTTTTAATTAGAAAAAAAAATTTCGAAATTTAGAAAAATTTATTAGGTTTCGAATTTTTTTTAAAGTTTCGTTTTTCTAGTATGTAGATTTTTGCGTTTTAACACTTTCGTATTTATTGTCATAGAAGAATAAATGCACTGAAATCTAATAAAATCCCCACCTATTATAATATCGGACAATAAATAATAAAAAATTATGCTTAAAACAGAAAGTTTGAAAGCATAACGAGTTTCTGTGGCAGTTAACTCTTATTTACTGATCGGGCTTTATCTCGGTGCTCAGGTCTGGCTATCAAAAAATTTCATGAGCGCACGTGAGGCTAAACGGTCACGAGAGCACTCGAGAGATTTTAGAAGCACCAGCATTTTTATAAGCAGCTTTTAAACTAAGAACAATTGAAAAGACTGAATAGGCCAAAGAGGAAGGCAAGGCAGTTAGGACTCAACGAAAAATGTATTCGGCACTGGAGGAAATGTATGCAGAAATATATTAAATATACAAAATTAAAAATTTTTCTCCACTGAAATGCGTATTACTTTTATTGAAGCATATAAGAAAACTGATTTTAGATTACCGAGTGTGTGTGTATGTGGTGGAGGGGGGGGGGGGCGCTGCGGCGTTATTACTGAAAATTATGGTAGTTGATTATTTTTAATTTCTTGAGTATTCTATTAGTCGACATCCAACACTTCTGCACTTCTTTTTAGTTTTCACTGTTTTAATTATTGTATCATTATTGACTCAGTCGTAGCCGACGAAAAAGGCAGGCTCCAGCGCAGAAAAGTCATCTGACCATGTTAGGCTGACCAACAATCCAACCTTCATTGTTTTCAACAAACGAAAAAAATACTGTTTGTTAAAATCCAAGATGGAAACAATGAAGGTTACATTGTTATTCGGCCTGGTAAGGTTAGGTGACTTTTCCGCGACAGGGCCTGTCTATTTTGTCGGCTACGTGACTCAAGAGACTGGCCAATAATGATAAACTATGCTTTGCGCTATAATTTAATGCCATAAAGGATTATGTATCACGATTTGTGCTTTTTTACAATTAATGATTCCAAATCTTCTTTTACACCCCTTTTCAAGAACAATTTTATTTTTCCATCAGATACTGGAGATCCTTCCTTTTTATCAGCATGCAAGATTTTCAGTATATTTTTTTTTGGGGGGGGGAGCTATTTTTATGAGGTAGTTAACTGCTTTCCAATTCAAAGTTTGATTAGGAAATTGTTGTATTATAATTGATTATTAATACTTTCATCTTTCATTTTAAATGAATATGTGTGACCATGGAGTTTCCCTTTTCATGTTCACATTTCATAAAGAGATTGCTTTTGCACTTCCCTAATCCAAATATGTAAAAGATTCAATAAACTCACTACAAGGCTTAGCTATTCAATAAAGAGAATAAAAATTCATTCATTTGGTGAGAACCTCTAACAATGGCCATATAGGGGAGGAAGACTTCTCTGGGAGAGCTTAACCTAAAGAATAATGTAATGATGTGGATTTGATGGGTAGGCACAAGTAAATAAAGGCGTAAATAAAAAGAGACCACGTGCATAGAGAGAAACCAATTGATGTGTCTGGTTAATTAGGTAATTAGGTCATAAAGCCTTAGAATATGGATGTGATCTGCCTATACTTAATAGAAAATTAGAGAAATTATTAAGATGAACAGATTTCTGAACTCGGGAAAGGCGGGAAAAGTAATTTTAGCTTAATGTAGCCAACTTTTATATAACCACCCGCTTTTAATGGCCACTCCAGCTCGGTCCGTAATTTTCAAAATTTTTCCTATATAAACATTTTTCACTTTACGAGTGGTAGTCATAACATTTTAATTTTCACTTTGGAAAAATCAAACTGCGACCATGAAACTTGGTCATGGTATTAGTCCCTCTTTACATATTCACTCTGAAATGCAACATATTTTTCCCAACGATGGATGAATTGGCAGAGACCTTGGTTGTAGAAGTCTGGAGTTTGATTGTTCATGAAACATTCCACCTCAAATTCACCTCGTCGTCATCCTACCATGCAATGGTTTCTTCATCTGAGGAAAGAGGAAGAAGTCACTGGGAGCCATGTCAGGAAAATACGGGGGGGGGGGGGGTTGATAGCCCAAAGAAGCTAGGTGTGTGAGTGTGTCTCCTGAGCTGGAGCGTTATCGCGGAGCAAAAGCATTCCCTTGGACAGCAGCCCTCGATGCTTCATCTTGACAGCCTCCCATAACCTTATCAGGAGATTTCGGTAGTATGCTCCTGTTAGCACCACAAAATGGCAGTGCAAAAAAACATTCAGCATCGTGTGTTAGCTTGCCCAATGATGGTTGGGTCCTCACCTTTTTCAGTGGTGGTGAATTCACATGCTGCTTCGCTCCTTTGTCTCGGGGTCATAGTGATACTCATCTATAGTATTAGGCAGCTAAAGAAATCATGTATTTAACTTTTTGGTTGTCATTCTTTATCAAAAATATCCACTTACTTTTTATCACATTCATATTTTTTCATCTATCAAAATTTCCCACACATTGTGATTCATAAGAGTCTTCAGTTCTTTGTTAATAGCTTCCATTCATTTATTCTTTTTTTTCGAAATTAATACCTCCTTATAATTTTTTGGAATGGATTCTTCTACTGCATTATTAACAACATACTTTGGGTTAGGTTTTCTACCCATTTTGTTTTCTAAGTCATCATTTTCTTCTCTATTTTCTAATAGCATTTTATTGGTCACTCCTTTCTTCATTCCTCTTTTACTCTTAGCATTGACAACATTCTGACTAAGTCGTTTTGGCTTTTATTTTATGAACTGTTTTTCATTTCACTTGAAGTTTCGATTTCTTCATTATGTTCTTCAAAATTTATGGTTTCGAGTTCAGCCTCTGTAGTTTCTCCAGATGTAATCGATAAATAATCTAACTCATTCTTGTTATCTTCATCATCCTCATCACTATCAAATTCATTTGAATATCCTTTCTCGTCTTCCATAAACTGCTTTCCAGAATCTTTTGTTGCTCCACGTCATACACTCTGCATGGTTTCCTTTCATATGAATAACTAATGAATACACATGGTTTTCCTCTTTCATCTAATTTACTTCGTATTTAATAAAATGCTTTGCAACCAGATACCTTTAAGTATTGAATAGATGGTTTTCTTCGTTTCCAGGTCTCCAAAGACGTTTTTTCTCTTCTCTGTTGGGGATAATATTATGCAAATTGGTTGCAGTGTCGCCCAGAATGTCTTTGGCAATTCACTTCCTATTAACAAGCTTTGACTTTGGTTCCCGTGTTGTACACGCTGATGAGAAGAACATTGTTCTCGAAATGTACATATGTGTAATTAAAAATTATTTTTGTGTGGATTAGTGGTTTCTCTTGTTTTCTCTTGTTTAAGCTTTTGGCTGTAGACATTATCGTTCTGTTGGATCTTTCCACAATCCCCTTGCTTTGTGGTAAATAAGCTGTACTTTTCTCCAAATTTATACCTCTTGACAATAATATATTGTTAAAGTATCATTGTAGAATTCGGCTCCATTATCTGTCTTTATAGACCGCAATGATCTATATGTAATCGGTCCTTGAGACAGTTAGTTCTTTAACTTATATAAATAGACTTCTCTTTAGTTTATCTCTTGCACAAATCTCTAACTTTTCTTCTCCAGTTAGACTATTCAAGGCAATTAAGAGCTGCTTATTGAACATGAAGTTTATGTAATTATGGTTGACATGTCCCAATCGTTTATGCCATAGCATTCTGTTAGATTCTTTAGTCTTTAAGCATGATTCTATTTCTAGTTCTTTTCTTATTTTATTAGGGGTTAAATAGATAATGGGTCTGGTGTACATTACCTTCAACTATCAAAGTTCTGTTATTCTTCTCAATAATTCCTTCTCCGTCTCCATTTAGGATGACCTTATTTCCATTGCTCACAAGCTTCGGCATGGACAGCAAGTTTCAACATAAATCAGGAATGTATAATACTTCATTCAGTTTTAATTTCACTTGAATGTTTTCCTTTATCTTTGTAACTGCTTTCACTATTCCTGCTTTAATTTTATTTCGGTGGGGGTGTGTGTCCAAGCAACAGAATCAGTTGACAAAGTGGAAAATTTCGGGGGGGGAGGTTTGCAGCCCCCTCAGCCGCTCCCCCCCTGGATACAGCCCTGCCTCTGACTTCTGCTTGAATAGCTCTTTTGTCATCAGCTGTTGCGATCATAATATCTTCTGACACCATATTACTAAACAAATCCTTTTGAGGCGTCATATGGGAAGAACAAGCAGAATCCAACATCTAAAATATTGTCTTCATTCTCCTCGAGATCTCCAGATTTCAATGCTGCCCAGCTCTACATTGCCTTTTCTTCTGTCGTGTTTGAGTACTCTTTGTAATTCCTTTTATTTCCATTCTACGAGGCTCGTCCAGAAAGTAAGTTCTGTTCGGTAATAAAAACAAAACTACTACATATATATTCAAAATTTTTTCTTTACCAGATTCTATGTACCTTTAACTATTTTTCCACATAGTTTCCAAGTTTATTTAAGCACTTGTCATAGTGCTCAATGTACTTCCCCATGATCACTTCGTAGAAGCTGCTGCCGGTGAAGAAAGTCACGCAGTTTTCACTTGTTCA
>JAHWFO010104177.1:755054-780006 GCA_023313115.1 Rhysida immarginata | reverse complement strand
AAGGAGTTCATCGGCAGCATGCATTTCAGCGACGAAGAACAGTGAAAAATGCGTGACTTTCTTCACCGGCGGCAGCTTCTACGAAATGATCATGGGGAAGTACATTGAGCGCTATGACGAGTGCTTAAAAAAACTTGGAAACTATGTGGAAAAATAGTTAAAGGTACATAGAATCTGGTAAAGAAAAAATTTTGAATATATATGTAGTAGTTTTGTTTTTATTACCGAACGGAACTAACTTTCTGGAGGAGCCTCGTATTTATGATTCGTTTCTTGTCTCTTGCCATCATAATAATTCTCTTTAAAACAATTCATTGTATTTCTGTCACAGGGTTGTCTCTCACCATATGTATCATTTTTCTTTTTCCTAAACCAACAAATTTGGGATAAATGACCTGCTTTTCTGTAGTATGACATCTGATCTTTTTGTGTGATTCTCTTGCCTGGTAACCATTTACATCCATTTCTTAAGTGTTATATTTTCTCTCAAAATGAATTAAAGTTTCTTACATTACTTCATATGTGATGCAAGGATTGGAAATAGCCAACACTGCCTCACTGTATTTCTTGGGGGGGGGGGGGGCACTATGATATATCCAATCAGCTCATTTTCATCAATTATGCCACCAATTTCTTGAATTGCACATGATAACGTTTGAGCTCTTGATAAACATTCGTCAGCTTATTCATGCTCTGATATGCAGGTTATTCATGCTCGGGAAGGCTTCACTGAAACACAACTTCTGTGAAAGTTAAGCAACATCAGGCACAGCTAGTCACTGGATGGGCAACTCCCCCCCCCCCCCCCGGCTGCTAAATTCATCATACAGCGGTTGTTAATCTAGGTCCATCCAGAAACCCAACTCGTCGGCCTCAGGCCATATAGTTTCTGGATAGATGTATTGGATTGCAATGAATTTAAAAACAAATATCTCCATTCAGGCAAGTTCAAATTTTCAGTTGTGCTCTGTAATGTGTTTTTTTTAACTTTTTTCAATTTTCAGTTGTTCTCAAGCGAATCTTCATGTTTGTTTGTTTTTTTAACTTTTCCCATTGTGTCTTCACATTTGTAATGCCCTTATAGTCACAGCTTCGTCATTTGAAATTGCTAAAATGAAATTGCATAGATTTCTTCATTTTTTTCTGTTCCATTCATTCCAAATATAGTAGTTTTCTTCCCATTAAATTCTCTTCTTAGGGAGTTCTTCTTGTATTAAAATATCATAGAGGTGTTTACCTTTTAGATATGCAGTGATTTTCATGCTCCAGATGCCATAGGTTCTTGGTCGTCAGTGGTTCTGTACGAGCAAATCCAAATTTCTCTTGTCATTTTTCGTCAAGTGAATAGTTCTTTTCTAATTAATTACAGTACCTGCAGGTAAATATTCAAGTGTATCCAGTATACTTCTGGAACCAGGTAATCATGCTCTGCTACCAGTAGTTGTGCTTGGAATCATTAATGAACACAATCATTTTTATTACATAATGAAATTATTAAAATCTGCTTATACATTACTATAACATCAAACATGGCTAAAAGTGGTGGCGGGTGAATGCGATTTGTGAGTACATTTAAGGAGAAAAAGTAGAAATAGGCTCAAAGCTGGTGGGGGTCAAACAAGATTCTGTAAATCTTTCTATTCTGTTGAAGCTTCAAAATGCTGTGTTTTTGTTTCTTCATCGCTGAGATACGAGTAGCTTGCTCTCTCCCTCTCTCTCTCTTTCTTACTACTGTAAATGCATTTAACCAACATATTATTAATGAACATCATGCGCTTTGTATTGACATTAAACATTATTGATTAATTGAATTATTTATTGAATTTAATTTATATCTCAATGTGCAACATTCCCAACATAATATATAAGAATGACTATGCAAGGTTAAAGACTGCTGAAAATTTATTAATATGTAAATAAATCTGAAAAAGTGATACTTCTATGGATAGTCTGTGTAAAACAAATAATTGGCTTACTATAGTTAACCTTTAACTATTGACGTACATTTTACATTGACGTGCGGTTTATGAAACTGCATGTTTGGGTACCCACTGTGTGAAATTTATTAATTTTATTAGCAATCACCAGAATAAAGTGTACATATTATGAAAACATAACTAAAAATACAAAATTTTATTATTAATGGCTGTTCATTTATTAAAGTAGTTAAATATGTTTTGGCAATGATTATGTATATGGGATCACTCTTAGAACTCAAATTTTTAAAAAACATTCTCAAAATCGACAAAAGTGATATTTTATCTTATACAACTAATCTTTGAAGGAAAGTAAACATGGCAAACGTAAAGAAAGTAGAAAATAATGTGCTTGTTACATTAATAGCACCTTTATGTTGATCTATGATTCAGTTTTCATAGACAACAACAACACATTTACAATGTTCTTCATCTGCAGTTCGAGGTCGGGGGCAGATCAGGCATGTCGATTCCTAAAATTCTTATCAAACTCATCATTAGTTCACATGGCTTGACAAACTCCTATTATACACTTTTTTTATGAACTAACACTTGTTATTTACTTTATATGCACATACAGTCATTATTACTTTATTCCCCATAAAGAAGGGCACAAAATTATAAAACGTGTTTCAATAAAAAAAAGTTATTTAAGTACTAACATACGGTCTGACGGGCCACGCCTAAATTTCAAATCAATTGCACTTACTGAATTTGCTCCCACCGGTATTAAAACCACTTGTGAAGGCGTGGGCACTACTAAACTTGAAGCTACTGAAGAGCTTAAGACAACCAGTACGTAAGGAAGAGGGTGATATCATGAATCCTGACTAGCGTGGAACAATGTCAACAGTTAAAGGATAACATTGGTCCCATTGAAGTATAACTACCAGAAAAATTGAAACAGGTACAAGTTGGATTGTTTTAGAGTAGATAATTTTATAGCAATCTTAACTAGTTTTGATGGCACATAAAAACCCCTTTTTTTAAATTAAAAAATACCTTAATACACTGGCTGACAAAAAAAGTGAAGCACCCAGAAGGAGTGGTCCCAATATTTTCTTATTTCGGAGCACATCCATACATACAATTGATGTCTGAGTAAACTATTAGATTCACAAGGATCTGTAATGTCTAGAATACTCACTAGAGTGCATTCGTGATGTCACTGCCATGTTGATAAGTTGTTACTAGTCATGTGTGTCTAGCAAGATCCTCCCATGGCCAGCAAGATCTCCGGACCTCTTCATCTTTGAACACGTGTTGAATGACATTGGAAGTCGACTTTGTCCCAGTACCAACCTGCGGGATCTGGAGGGAAGCTGCAACAACTGTGGACTGACTTGCCTCAGGAGAGGATTCAAAGGCTGTTTGATACCATTCTGACACTGCATAAGGGCATTGGGGTCAGAGGAGGTGCCGCACCCTACTAACCTGCCACCAACATTCCACCTGTACTGCTAACAGTTTTGTCTGTTTCATCCCAAATTGTATTCAGTGCACTAAAGGCACATGTTCTTTCTTCATATATTGTTTCATTCACTTTCAACCATTCAATATTCGCTTTACCTGTGAAACTTTATTTCATTTTTCAACTTTATTTTTACGTCCAAATAACAAAGATCTTTTGTGGTCGCTGGTAGCCATTGTGAAAATCTAAACTTAATGCGAATATAAAACTGAGAATGAACTTGTTGATTGCGAGCGTTCAACAAGAGAATTTTTAAACATAGTAAATAATATAAATAATGGAAAATGCATCAATTTTTTTATTTCCTCAGATGCGCATTTCGGATTTCACAAATCCTTCATCAGTGAGTCAACCATAGTAAATAATGACGATTGTGCTTTCATTTTTAGAGGCAGTGTTTATGTTGACCATGAATTTCATTGCATGAAGTAGCATGAGCAAGTTTTTAGGAATAGCCATACAATTCTGATTGGTGGTCACCATTTTGCTTTCGAATCTTCATTATCACATTGCATTTGACGATGCAAAAATGACAGAAATTCGAGAAAAAGGTAAATTGTCTGTAAAGTTTTAAAAGTAAAACATCTATACATCTAACATTAATGCCATCAGATGAAAAATAAATGTATCAAAAATCGTGAAAAGATGCCTTTCAAAAATTTTTACAAACTGGATGTAGAAGTCATAAACTGTATCAAAACCGCTTTGGGGTGAATTCACATAGGAATGGACCATGTGTTTTACCTGGTCATTATTGTAATTTTATACAGTTCTGATTAAAAGTAATCGAATTTATAGAAACATCGTGAATAGTCAAGTAGTATTTGTAGTTATCATGTAGCCTCGTTTTCGATTTACTGGTTAACTCGAAAACCTGATAACTCAAATATTTTATCTGGTCCGCAGAAGATTCGAGTTATCAGGATTCGACTGTATGTACAGTATATGGCAAGCTAATAAGTTGCAAGCTAATAAGCTTCCAGTTACATCTAACTAGTACAATTCCATATTACTGTGATATAGTCAACCCTCTGTATAAAGATACTTGTAGAGCGATTAACCTTTTCCCAGCCAGTTATTTTCTTGAGAAAATGATTCTTCTTACAGGGGGATAGAAAATATTTTTTTAAAAATTCAATAACTGATATACTGCTTTAAAATTTTAAATTTTTGATGTTGAATATAATTGCTTTTGATTAATAATTTTTTTGATCGATTAAAAGTAATGGGTTTTTTTTAAACAATACATTAAAATGTATAATAAAATTTTCTATTTGAAAAACTTGGTTTTAATCCTTTTTTAAAAAATTACAAATGTTATAATTTTGTATTTGAAAATAACCAAAATTTAGGGAGAAATCTTATCTAAATAAAGCAAAAAAAATTTTTTTAATATCTTTATTTGTTTTTTTTAACGATTTTTTATATAACTGAATGTAGAATATTTTTACTTTTTTTTTTCAAATACCTACGTAATTTGTTGTTAAATGGGTCACACCTGCCTGACAATAGCCAGAAAATCACATAATAGGATTTTAATCTCTTTCTTTGATAAAGCATAGATGTGGCCTTATCTAACTTCCTCATATTCTGAGAAGTGATCAATCTCAAATGACGTCATCAAGAAACGATCCTGATAGCAATTGTTTTAATTTTTTTGAAATAACTTATGAATAAAATGTAATTTACGAAAAAAAAAATTTAAAACATAAATAAAAGGTATCATTTTAATATAATTCAATCATTAAATGGTTTAAATGTGCCCTGGAATTTTTTAATAAATTCGTAATTTTAGAAGTTGCTAAATTTCTCTATACACAAGCTTTCTAACATTTCGAATATTATTGATTATAAATAAATTTGGGTATATAATTTATTGGCAGTTAATTATAAAACTTTCAAGAATTCAACAAAAGCAGTTTGAAGTTTTTATCCATAATAGAAAATTTCTTATAAGCTTTTTTTTATAGTCATGATTTCAGCCCTCCCCCCGTCCTTTGACAACACCTGTGGAAAATCATTTTTTATTATATTTTCTCATTTAATTTAAAAATTTTAAGGGATATACTAGTAGTAATGTGCATCTGAAAAAAAATAAAAAAAAAATTAGCAATTTATCTGTAATAGAATTTCAGTTATATGCATTTAAATTTTGTAATGTGTTATATGGAATTGACATGGCTACAAGTGGCCTGATTAGGCCACCTCCGCTGGGAAAAGGTTAACCCTTGTAGAACGATAATTTTTCATGATCCCAGCTAATTTCCTATCTTTCTCAGTGATGGATTTAAGGGGGTGGCTATAGGGGCTATGGCCCCCTCCCCCCCCCCCCCATTGGTCCTAAACTTATGCAGTTAGATAAATTGTGAAGATTTTTAATACGGCAAAAATTTTACAAATTTACATTTACAAACTTCAGTATAGGAAGGACCACAGGACCATCACTTCCCGGGGAGGGGAGGAGGTTATTTGAAATAACTTATAACTAGGGCAACAAAAATCTTGCATCTAAAGTCTAAAAAGTTGCATTTATAAACTATAAAAGTTGCAAAAAGTTGCGAATATAAAAAATTATACATTTTAATTACTGAGCTTTGTTTACAGTGTTATAATGCAACATGAAATACATGGAAATGTTTTCATCTTTGAATTGGCGGTCTTTTACTAATATTTTCTTCAGCATTAAAAAACTTCGTTCGACGCTAACAGACGTGGCTGGGCAGCGTTGCAGGAGCATGTAATTGCTTGGTGGGATGTCATCTCGAGCAAGGGTGTTGATGCATACAAAATCCTTGTTCTTGTCCACTCGTTTTTTCAAGTATGCTTTGACATTGCAAGGGTCTTGGTGAAAGTTTAATTAATTCAGATCTTCGTAAGCTGTAACCAGATCGTAAGAGCTGGATTCTGATTTTTCAACAGAATGGATTAGGCATTCATAGCACTGTTTAATTTTACTCGTGCGATGAGATCGTCTACATTTTTGAATGATGCTCAAACTTTTTCGGCACAATTATGAAGTAAATGGCAATACAAGTCACATGATTCATTGCAGGATAAAGCACCTTTAACGTGGTTCCTGCAACGTTCATGTAACGAGCTGCATCGGTTAACAATAACACAAAGTCGTCTCTCGCAATTTCGTAATCTTTCAATACGTCATCCACAAGGCGCACTACATACTGGAGGTCAATGTTCTCTTGGCAAACTCTGCAGTCAACTAAGTAGGTGGTGGTGGGATTGTCTGCAGTTCCTAGTAGTATTTGCCCTACGTCAAATATCGACATGGAGAGCACATGGAAGACAGATTGTAAAGGAGCAAACTATTGCAACTTTCGAACAGAAAAAATATTTTTAAAGAATCATTAAGGGGGAGGAAGAGGGCATGATAGAACAGCAGATGATAAATTTACAATAAAGAATAAAGTTACAAACACATTAAAAGTTGCATTAACAAGAAAAGTTGCATTTTTGATGCACTTTTAAATTCAACACAGTATGGCACTTATTTACGAGGCATGTTTTTTAAGTAAGTACCGTTTTGGAATTAAAAAAAGACGTGCAAAGATATCGCAATAATTTTATTTTTACATGAAAGCCTGTACCTTAATCTACTTTTCTACATAATTTCCGTGAATATTGAGGCACTTGTCATAACGTGGCACCAGTTTTTGAATACCCTCCTCATAAAATTCTGCCGCCTGACTTGTTAACCACTGTATCACAAATGTTTTGACTTCGTTATCGTCTTGAAGACGCTGACCACCCAGGTGTTTCTTCAAGTGCAGGAACAAATGGTAGTCGCTGGGCGCCAGATCAGGGCTGTATGGAGGATGATCTAGAGTTTCCCATTTAAAAGATTTGATGAGATCTTTGGTCCGATTAGCCACATGTGGACGGGCATTGTCATGCAGCAAAACGATACCCTTACTCAACTTGCCACGTCTTTTGTTCTGGATTGCACGACGCAGATTGTTCAATGTCTCACAATAAGACGCTGCATTGATTGTCTCATTACGAGGCAGAAACTCCACTAGCAATACTCCTTTTCTGTCCCAAAAAACTGTGCACATGATTTTCCGGGCAGAAATTGTTTGCTTAAACTTCACTTTTTTGGGTGATGATGAATGTCGCCATTCCATGGATTGTTGTTTCGATTCTGGTGTGACGTAGGCTACCCATGTTTCGTCACCAGTAACAATTTGGTCTAAAAAATCTTCACCTTCATTGTGGTACCGCTCAAGGAAAGTCAATGCACTGCCTAAACGTTGGGTTTTGTGCAAATCCGTCAACATTTTTGGAACCCAACGTGAACACAATTTCCGGTAATTCAAGTTCTCAGTCACAATGCGATACAAAACACTACGAGAATATTGAGGAAAGCAGTCGTACAATGATGAAATTGTAAAGCGTCTGTTTTCTCTCACCTTTTCGTCCACTTTCTGCACCAAATCTTCATTAACGACCGAAGGACGCCCACTCCGTTCTTCATCATGCACATTTGTGCGGCCATCTTTAAATGCTCTCACCCATTTCCTTACCATTCCATCACTCATAATGTTTTGTCCGTACACTTCACAGATCTCACGATGAATATCGATCGGTTTTACGCCTTTAGCACTAAGAAATCGTATAACAGCCCGAACTTCATAATCGGCGGGACTCACGATTGTCGGAGGCATCTTAAACACTCAGTAAACAACGTATACAATGAAGAATCAGACTGTAATGGCGTCAGTGCGTAGACAAGAGATGTAGTTAACCAGCGCGCATGCGCGGAACGCCGACCGTAGCGCTGCGGCGGCGGAATCGCAAAACGGTACTTACTTAAAAAACATGCCTCGTATGATAATGTGATTTTTGTGTTTTAGGCTGTTTACTGATTGTGAAAGAAAGTTGTATTTGTTGCAATTTGTTACCCTTCTTATAACATATTTGCCAAACCAGCTGATTAGCCCCCCCCCCCCCCTTGACCAAGTTCTAGATACGCCACTGTTTCTTAATGTAAATATCTCTCATTATAACAATTAAGCATTTTGAGAAATACCCTGTTAGAACAATAATATTTTCTAATTTTACTTAAAAAATCAGTTATATGTCTGGAATGAATAGGAATGAAGAGCTCGTGCTCCATTTTGCAGCAAAATTGAATTTTTAGGAACAAACATGGTTTCCGTTCAATGGCAATTCCTCGGGAATTTCTGGAACTGTATGAAAAATGTTGCTGGAAAAGGAAGATTATTCATCAGTGGATGATTCTGTAGCAGTATTTTCAGATTGTAATGATGAATTGGTAATTTCAGAACTGCAGGAAGGAAGTAAAAATTAAGGTTCTGGAGATGAGGATGGTTTTGATATTGATGCAGAGATTTTAAAAAAAAAATTCTGTTTTTGGATTCATTGAACATACAGAAGAAATTCAGTGGCAGCAAACTCACTTCAGAACATTAAAAAAGATTATTTTTTTTACAATAAATAAATAAATGAATAAAAAATAAATAAAAATGCTTTTTATTTTAAAAAAGCCTTAGAACACAAAAAACAGTAAAAAATTACTAATTTTTTCTCAGTATTATGATTATTTTGTCTCAATATTAGACACTATTGTTTATGATTATTGGGGAGCCAAGTAGGATTTTTAATTGTTCCTGTTAAAATATGATACAAAAACTGGTTCAAGCGTTTAGAATTTATTATAAAATCTGAGTAAATTATATATTTCAATATAACGATAACCCTATTTAGGTGATATCATTTTGTAAGTCCCCTAAAAATCGTTATATTTAGCTTTGACTGTATTGATTTTGATGATGATGTGCATTTTATTATTAATAAAGGAATTATATTAGATAAGGCTTTGTGGAAAATTGAAGTGTGGTTCCTTTTTCCGTTAAAAATTTTAATAAACTCAAGTACTGTGCTGTATATGATTGCAATGTTTGCAACACATCTTAGGCAGACCCTAAAGTGTTGCCAGAGGTGGGGTTCAATCAGCTTGAAAACTTAACCAGTTTTTTTCCAATTTTGAGGTCCTGCCAATAGTTTTATTGGATGGGCTCAATAAAGTATGACTCATTCATCCATTTTCATTTCCATCCAGTCATCATGCTACAAATTTTGAATTTTAACTTTGTATGTATAAATGAGGTAAAACATTATAACAATAATAAAATTATAAAATCTCTGTAAATAATATATTTGAATATAGAGTGTCCCAAATTCATGTATATACTCTTTGAAACATTATAGCTCAGCAATGAAATGAGATAGAAATATAAGGTTTGTTGTGTATGATACAGATGCCCATTGGCTTGAGCAGCTATTGCGTGAGTCGGCAGGTGGCAGATAGCCGAATATCCTAGGTTGATTACAATTTAGGACATCCCCGAATATCCATTAAGGGGATGCAGACCAACTCCCGAACCCAAGGTATTATGCGACCTGTGCTGAAGGGTGGATAGCACTTCGGTTATAGTGTCTTATCGGAGCCTCCTGTCTACCTGGCAACACTCAGGAGCATTTAGCCTTATCCCCGTATGTAGGCATCCCTGGGATGGACCGTCAATCCTGCATTATTTCACCAGTTTATGGATTGTAATAAACTAACTCCAGCTGGTGACCCTGTGGGGAACCAGCAACTTGCAGTTGATATCGACATGGCAGAAATGCCCTCTGTTGAATCAACTGAATGTATTCAGTATGCTGCTTCTGAACCTGAAGCAACATATGCTTTACAGCGTGCAGCCTCTGGCAAGGATAGTGGCATGACTGCTTCAAAGTATACTCACCGTCAGCAGCCAACCTCAATGGAAGTTTTCTGGACGAGGACATTCACATAGCTCTAATTCACGAACCTTGGATTTCTAAAGATGGAATTAGAGGTTTGAGTAACTGTGGAGGTAAGCTAATCTATGATTTTTCATGCTCATCTCTCCGAGCCTGTTTATTGATTAGAAATAATATTAATGCTCTGCCTATGTATCAACTGTGTTCCAGGGACTTGGTTGTAGCAAAAATCACCCTTCGAATGGAAGGGAGAAACCAAGATATAATCTTTGTCTCAGGTTACCTTCCATTTAAGGAGATTACATCCATATACGATGATTTTTAGAAGAATATGGGTAACTTCAGTCAGCCATAATGTGGAAATTGTTTTTAGCTGTGATGCAAATGCTCACAACATAATATGGGGGAGTTCTAATACTAATCTGAGAAAAGCTCTATGGACAACTGACGCCATTTTTGGCCTTTTCACTCACTATAGACTGCTTATTAAAATTCAAAAATCACTTTTTTTTATGTAATATATGTATACTTATGATGAGCGTTGAATTGCAAAAAAAACGAGTGATTTTCAATAATTTTAATAAGCAATTGAGCCTACGAAAAGGCCAAAAATGGCGAAAATGGAAGAACATGATCCATAGAAGTGAAGAGCTCTTTCATTTTCTTATTTTGCACTTTGCATAAGGGTATATCGGCTGATAAAAAAGCCAAAACAATTTTGTCTGAAAAATCATGCTGAGAATCGGGTATAAAAGACTGCCGCATAGCATTTGAAGTAGACCTGTCTAAACCTGACTGATGTTTAGCAGTTGTACGATGTTTCACAATGGTCGACCTGCGTTCATGGCACGCAAGCGTTCCACATATTTTATACAACAGTTCATTTCGTGGGGTTACCTGGAACTCGTTCCCAAACTCGGCAACATACGATCGCATTTTAGCGACGTTGGTTTTGGCGACTTTAGGCATATTGGCACTCCACAGCTCCACAGTAAATCACGTAAGGTTCACGTTGGAGAACGGAAGGAAGGTGATACAAAAGCGTCTTGTGCTCTCAACTGTTTTCATTTGGCTGTGATGCAAATGGTCACAACATAATATGGGGGAGTACTAATACTAATCTGAGTAAAGCTCTATATACACAAGTATAGACAACTGACGCCATTTTTGGCCTTTTCACTCACTATAGACTGCTTATTAAAATTCGAAAATCACTCGTTTTTTATGTAATATATGTATACTTACGATGAGCGTTAACTTGCAAAAAGAAAACGAGTGATTTTCAAAAATTTTAATAAGCAATTGAGCCTACGAAAAGGCCAAAAATGGCGAAAATGGCTTCAGTTGTCCATACTTGTATATATAGAGCTTTAAATCTGAGAGGTAAGTTTCTATTTGACTTCATCTTAGAAAACAATTTCGAAATTTTTAATCTAGGTAATAAACCAACCTTCATTACTTGGTAAGAAGGGAGGTAATTGACATCACAGTTGGTTCCTGCAATATGTGTAAATGGATTATGAGATGGTATGTCAATGAGAAGCCATCCTTGGCTGACCACCAATATATTCGCTTCTCTTTTCTTGGTGATGAAGACTGGGATGGACCCTTTAGGGATCCTAAATGCACAAACTGGACTCAATTTCGTGAGGACGTTCATTCCGCGATCTCCAGTCTTGCGATGATAATTCGTGATGCAGTTGACCTGGAATTGTGTGTGAATGGATTGCAACAAGCCCTGTTTCAGTCATATCACAATAATTATCCTTTGCTGAGAAAGAAAAGTAGATCCTGCTGTGTGTGATGGCATCACAATCTTTCTCAGCATAGACAAACTGTCAGGATGCTTTTTAGGAAAGCTAAAAAGACCAACGACTGGCATATCTATAAGCTTGCCCTTGCTGAGTGTAATAAAGCCGTTAGAATGGCTAAACGTATTTCGTGAAGGTGTGATGAATGGGTTGTGAATGTATCGGGAAATGATCAGACTTAGTCAAGGTATAAGCTTGGATAGCAAAGATTTAATGATACATAAAAATCTAAGAAATACCATGTGAATATATGACAAATACATTCTAGTATGGCTCATTCTAATTCTCAACATCAAATAGTATCACAAAATATAAGGGCTTAATAATGATAGATAGAGGTTGCATATACTTGGATACAGACTTAAATATATACACAATCGAGACCCTGATGAATAGTAATTAGCTTTAGAATCTACATCATCAATAATATTCTAAATAATTAAGAAAGTTCACCCTATTAAGATAGTTACAGAAACATTAAAGTATCTTCAGAACAAAGACCAAAGAAGCAAAGAAATGCAAAATTAGAAATTGGTTGAATTTTACTTTACATGCTGGGTCTTGCTGAACTCGACTGATCCTGTGAACTGAAGAGGGTAGTTAACTTGAGGAAGCCCAATTCTGGAATGAGTCTTGAAACTCGCACTTCCCCCTTTTATATCCCAGGCCGATCCCGCAGTGAATCCATGGATCGCCCCCTGGTGGCAAAGCCAAAAACACTCACAATACTTTCGGCATAGGAGGAGAGAACAACAAAACAGCGATCAGCTAAGCCAAGAGTTCCCAGCATGCCAAGCATCGAGACACAATTACATTGAGCTAATAATGATTAAAGAATTTAATAAAAGTAACAAATTAATTCTAATATTCAGTCTTCTTCTTTTCTAGATGTCTTCCACACTCAATATAGCAGGTTAATATACAGTTCCTTCACTGATTATTCTTTCAGCAGGTGGATAACAATCTCAGCGGGCGTTAAGCCTAACTGCCGCATGGTGCGATCTTCGATACCGATTGTGGGAAATTGTACCAATCATAAGATTTTTTACATAACAAGACATCACCAAAAGAGTTGACACTGATAATTCAAAGGAAGTGTCATGTAAACCTTTTAAAAGGAGGGTTACTGTAACCTTACACATATCACAAAAAAATAATAACAAACTGACTATGTCACACTACTTTCCCCTCAGAGAGAGAGGATCCCCTTTTAGCGTCCTTCATTGTGTAGTCTTCTGTAGTGCACTTTGGGCCTTCTTCTGATGACTCTTGGTTGCCTCCATCCTCGTGGGGCGCCTCTTGTTCCTCAGGGAATTGATCTTGTTGGGTTCTTGGAGATCTGTTGAGACTCCCTTCCGGCTCCTCCAACGCTGGGTTATGTTGTGACACTATTGGAAGATTGAGTTGTTCTTCCTGCTCTTCTATGGCTGGTTCAGGCTGGGGTTGTACAGGCCTATTGTGGTCGGGCATATCTCTTGCCCGACCCAGGATCTGTCCCCTCTGAGTCTGCATGGGCCTGTCTTCCTCCTCTTGCTCCGATTCTTCAGGATCCTGTGGTCGAGTCTGTTGGGCCTTCTTCCGGGGCTGATTCTTGGTCCAAGTCCCATAGCATGGCTTCAACCTATCTACATGCACAACTTGCCTGTCCCTTTTCCAGATACCTTCAATCTCATAACTAACTTTAGATATGATTTTTTTTTAATACGAAAGGGGCCCAAGTATCTGTGTCCCAAATTGTTTTTCTTCCCCCTTTTACGTAACATCCAAACCCTCTCTCCCAGAGCATATGACTGCAACCTCCCTCTATCTTTATTTCTTTGAGCCACTCCTCTATCTTTGTTTACTTGGCTTATTCTTTCTGCCTTTTCCCTAGTTTTCATAAGTCTTAGCACCAGATTAGAGTGATAGTCTTGAATGGATATTTTATCGTCAGTCCCTCCCTCCCAGGAAAGTGGGGTTCTAGGATCAAATCCATATAGAAGGAAAGCAGGTGCCTCGCCAGTGTTACTGTTGGGGTTTGTAAGTATAGTGAGCAGGGCCTCTTCTAGCCTCTCATCCCAGTTTCGCGAGTCATCATCACATAGCGTTCTAAGCACCTCAGTAATGGATTGGTTGAGCTGCTCCACCAAACCATTAGAGTTTGGTCTGTAGGCGATTGGGTGGGCAGGTCAATGTGTAGGTCTTGGCATAGAACCTTCAACAATTCTGACGTGAAGCTGGCCCCCCTATCAGAAATTAACTCCGGAGGTATAGCATACCTACAGATAATATGTTCCACTATGGCCTTAGCCACAGTCATGGCTGACTGGTCAGGGAGCACGCATGCCTTCGGGAACCTAGAAAATAGTCTATGCATACTAATATATATTTATTACCGCTCAGGCTCTCTGGTAAAGGTCCTATCAGATCCATAGAGATCTTCTGAAAAGGAAATGACGCAGATAGACCTTCCTGGAAAGGAGCCTTTCCTCTGGTCAACTTACATTGCTGGCATACCCTGCAATCTCTGATAAAATTTTTCACTTCCTTCCCCATCATCATCATGGCCCAAAAAAATTCAAGTCGCAAAGTTCGGCCAGGAAGGTTATGCTTACATGTTTCTTCGATTCCGACGATCCTTTGCTTTTGGAGTTTATGGAACCCAAAACCTGTATTAATGGTATCGCATACACCAAGACACTGCAGAACTTGCATCATCTGTGAAAAAAATTGTCCTGGTAAGCTCATTGATGGGGTGATCCTCCTCCAGGACAATGCTAGGCCACATATTGCGAGATTGGTGCAGGAAGCAATAACCAAAATGCGGTGGCAAGTTTTGCCACACCCTCCTTATAGCCCAGACCTCTCACCCGTGATTTTTCATGTGTTTGGTCCTTTAAAGAAGGCACTGAAAGGTCTATGATTCACCAATATTGAGGAAGGTTAAGGACACTGTTCGGGCATGGTTCAGAGATCAGCAGAAAACAGACTTTTTTGCGGACGGTATTAGCCGATGGGAATCTATACAGTAATAGTGACTATAAGATTTTCTTCTTTCATATAAACAAAGGTAAATATTAATACTTTTATTTAATCCATCTAAGTGCCTGTTAAATCACTTTCATTTGAACATGCCTTATATATATTAATTGTAAGCACATGTTAATATTAACTTAATAAGTGTCCTGTGTGACATACCAGAGTACGTCACTACGGATACACATGTAACAATGTGAATCTGTGTATTATTAATTTCCATGTTATATACTTCGTTGGTTCGTTTATTTCAGATTAATCAACGTAATTGATTAATTTATGTTTTACTTTATCACCAACTACAATGTTAGTATTGCTGTCTTTAAACCCTTTATATCTATTATAATCCTTTCAATTATTGTAGTTTTTGTGCTGTTTAACATGAATTTTTTGTCAAATGTGCTTCACGTGTTTTGTTTTGTTTTTTTGTTGTTGTTTTTTTTTGCTGTTTTGCCGCTCACTTCGAGAGCGGGAGGGCAGGGAGTTTCTACACCGAAACTCGGCTGCCACAGCAACGTGGAATGTCAGTGGAGTAGTTGAAGCGAGAGGGGGCGAGGAGTGATCGTTGGAAACTGTCGCTTGGCAGGAAATTTTGCCAATGGAAGGGATGATTATAATATGTTAATCAAGGGAAATATTAAAAACGGGAGGCACATTGGTTGAGGCTCTTCCATGTGGTTTTCTTTTGAAAAAGTTATAGTATAAACTGAAGCGAGTGGAAAAAATTATATAAACTAAACTGGTGAACGAACAGGAAGTTAGGGCGAGTGAACCCTTGCGTTGGGCACCCTACCCTGATGGTGGCATTAAGCGGTTGTGACAGTGTGAGTGGCAGAGCGATGCCGTGTGGGAGGACAAAAACCATTCTCGAGACGTACAAGGTGGAAATGCAATCCCTGAGCACAACGTCCAATACACAAATGACTGGATCCATGGAGTGCTTTTCAATGAGGGTGAGAAATCAAGAAGAATAGCCATTTTCATCTGATATTGGGAGAGCCTAGTGGTGTCATCATGGTGGGAGAGGAGCCTCATCGGGCCATTCACAGATCTTGCGGTGGCAACGAGATGGGCTAAAGCCAGATGCATCGTGGGCACATCATTGTGTGACATCGAAGGTGAAGTGAGAAGAACTCACCATCGGAGATGACAACTTGGTGAACAGTCATGGTTTGTAGTGAACTATGCATCAGATGAACAGTGAATGGACCATCAGTTAAGTGTAGTAAATTAATCTTACTAAATGAACGATCCTTTGAGGCAGAAAAAATTGCTAAGATCCGGAAGTAAACAGTAAAATATTTTTTTAGTTTTAAAGAAAAAAAAAGGGGGGGAGGGGCTCAGCTTATCTTGTAGATATTTTGATGAGTAGTAAACTGTTTTATTCAAACTTTTAGTAATTACTAACCCATTACTTTTTTTTATTTGATTTAATATGTATTTTGTTTCCATTTAATGTTCATCTTGTAAATAAAGTGTTTATTCGTTTTTAACTATTTAGTAATTTAATTCCTGACAATGAATCACATCATTGCATTATTTAAATAAAGGGCGGGAAAGGTCTACCTCTGTTCGATAAAGAAGGGGGGGGGTCTTGGTATCCAATAGTGCTGGTTAATTTAAATGAAGAGTTATTGCGGACACAACAGAATTATTAAGGTACACTATACAGATAATAAAGAGAACACTATACAGAGATTTCACTATGCGCTCTAGATTCAGAATTATTAAGAAACCTAATGAATGACTCCCAATATTTATTAATCAACAATCAATATTGTTAATGATAAAGGAAATTCACTAACAGGAAGTGAGCAATCGGATGTCACAACTGTAAGACAATACTGCTTAATGTTTGTTAAAATAAATACTTTAATTTCATGTAAAATTGTTTTTAATCAAACAAGTATTCTATAAAATCATTATGTAGACTCTCCATTTTGTTATTTTTAATGCACAGATTCTTTACAAAAGAGTATTGAGATTTCATATTATTAGTAGACTCGCAGTAACCGAGCCCCAGTTATCTCAAGCTCTGGGTTAACCGAGCCGATGCGCGCGATCAATCTAAAAAAATTGTAAAAGACTTTTGTAGCAAAAATTAATTTAAAATCTTTTGTTTATCTTATTTGTGTAATTGAAGCTGTGCCAATGAGACTGCGCCAATTGAGGCTGTGCCAATGAGGATTCCCTGATTTTAAGAATAAATATCTTGGAAACGAAGATCAATAGAGAATGAAAAAAGTGGTATCTTATTTCAAAAGCCATAAACTTTGATACAGAAGTTTTCAAAATTAGTTACAAATATTGCTGACAGCTGACACATTACATAGCATCCTGAAAGTGACTTAAAATTTCATTATTCATTTACGCCATCTCTGTGCTGCGAAAAGTGCACATTTTGAATCGATTGTTATGTTAATCGAAAAATGCAAGGAAAAATTCTGTGGAGGGGGGATTATTTCCTGATGTTTGGAGGTCATCTCCAGTTTATAATATTAATTATTATTGATTGTGTTATTATTGCAATGACTGCTTGCAAAGAACAGTTTATAGCCTATTTCTCGGACTCCATACAGTGACTACTGCAAACAGCACCACCTATTGGCAACATTTGTAACTAATTTTGAAACTTCCATATCAGATTTTTATGGCTTTCGAAATAAACATACCACTTGTTGTATTCTTCTATCGATCTCCGAGATATTTATTCTTAAAATCATGGTGTCCTTATTTTGATGTTTGTATCGTTTTGTAATTACTATTACTAAAAAAAAAAATTATTTTTTTGTCTGCTAAAAACGCATTGTTGCATGAAATGTATGAAAATGAGTTTCGTGTGGTAAATTTTGAATACAATTGTTGTATCCGTTGGTTTAACGGATTTTATTCAAACTTAATCCATGGGCCATAATATATTTCAGATAATAAGTCATTTGCCCGGTTATTCCGGGGGTGGTGGAAGGAATATTTACTATTTAATATACTAATTTACTGTCATGCTCCGGGATGGCCTAATGTACATATTAATTGAACACTGTCCCTATATTAATGTAGCTAATTATCGTCAGGTTTTGTAACTCGTTAATAACAGATCTCCATAATTATCTGAGTTTTATCGTATCCAAGAAAGTCTCAGTTCCAGTTAACTCGGATAATCACGAGTCTACTGTAAATAAATAAATAAATAAATAAATAAACAATTTCCCACATTGCACACATTTAGTTTGTGTCATTATGTCCAAGTTTCAGATACATTATTCATAATCCTTCAGCATGTGCACACTTGATCACATGGAGCACATCAACATGAAAATCAAATTCCTCCCATACCTAACAAAGCATGTTTGGCATTACATTCTGTAGTGCATATGTTATCCAATCACAAAAATCCTAGAAGGATGTGGATAATGGTTGTCCATTAGTTGTCCGTAACATTGTCTTTAATGACTCTGCAAATGAAATAATCGCGTACTATGATTATTATGATGGTTGGTTGATGCCTATTTTTTTAAAAGGTAGATGAAAATGAATTTCTCCCCCCCCCCCCCCATCTATACTAGAAGAACATCATTTTTTACAATATAAAGAAATTATTAAAAATGACCTCTGGAGCATTTTTTTGATATATCAGACCTCTAGATACAGTACATTACAGATAAAAATGGAAATAAATTTTCACAGCCTGGAATCAAATTGAGAACATTTGGATAGCCACTTTCTTTTCATTTTTATCTGTAGTTTCATGTATCTGAAGGTCTTTCATACATAAAACTCTCAAGTACCAATTTTTAATTCTTTCTCTAATGATTATTTTCCATTAGGAAATTTAATCCCAATCAGCATATTAATTTACATGTTCTAATGATCGCATGATGGGAAATTAGCTTTTGCCAGTCACATTATCAAATACAAACACCAGATTCGCCCCATAAAAAAAAGCATGACGGTCGTAAGCATTATAAAGGACCCTAACGGTCATTTTCACCACCAAGGCTAACATTCGATTCAGCTTTAAGCGATAGTTTTCGTATTCACCATGACAAAATTCTCAGATTAAGTATCATATTTGATTCATCATTTGATTCAAAGATTATCTATTGAATCAAGAATTAACGCATGCACAAGATAGACGACTTTACCCATACTTAGTGTCTAGTACAGAGGGAGTTTTGTGCCATCCCAGTAAATAACGACTGCTACGAGATGACAGTAGCAGCCGGGACCGACGGCTTAACGTGCCCTCCGAAGCACGGGGGTTTTCATGATGGAAGAGCTGCTAGCGGACAAACAAACCAGTGGCTGTCACCAACTGCTGGAAAACCAGCTATGGTCACTTGGCAAATGGGTCAGACCAAACTCCTCCAACAGCCGTGCCCCAAATAGCTGTCCCGCCAGCAGTGGCCCTCAAGCCCTGGCCGTCACCCAGCCAGCAGCTGGCCGCGCCTGAAGTTGCTGAACTCCATCAATTAGCAAGCCAACCGACGAGACAACCAGGCCATGGCCACCCCCTTACCCATACTTACGATGATGTAGTATTTTTTCAAGAAACTGGTTTGTTTAAGAAGAATCGACCTCAAACAATATATTCATTTAGAAAGGATGACATACTAGGCCTTCACTTTGTCACTATAAACTGCATAAAAACTTTATTTCTTCGCTTGATGAGCAGTTCATAGGCCTACAATAATCATGTGTATGACAATGGGTTTTTGCAATAATGGGATGCTCCTTCCATTGTTGTAAGGCTATCGCAGTTATATACATAGGCAGGGATTTGAAATTCGAAAGCGAAAAGAATATTGCCTTTCATCTTGTGCATTAAAATATGTGCATGCTGTCATTGCGTCATAACCAATCAGACTGTGTCTTACAATGAATCATGAATTAATCCGAGAATCACTCAGTCCTTGGTTGGTGAATGCAAAAGATAATTCTGAACAAAGGATCCTGAATCATGGATTATGTGATCCTAGTTTTAATCTTCAGTTGGTGAATCTTCTGTAGGGATAAACATAAACATTTAAAAACCACTGTTTAAAGTATCAGGATGGATACTGAACATACTTAGAGCTGTGGAATTTTCTTTCCATTTGCAATTTTAAAATATAGAGACCAAATTTCTGAATGCTATAGAATACTCAGTCCCATGAAATTTTCCTCTGAGTTTATTGTCAGAACAAATTACATTGAAAAGTGGGGATTTCCTAATATTATGCTATTTTAGGTTTTTAAAATAATTATTCATCAGCAACTTCTTAAATCAAAGACTGTTATTGTTTTTATGAGCACCATTGCATTATGCCTAAAAGTTTATCAAAGAAAACTAAGCTATCAAATACAGTGCTCCCTCTATATAAGGGACTCTACATAATGCCAAATTTATAACGGCCAGTCCATATAAATTTGGTGTTATGTAGAGTGCCGTTATATACAGGGATTTTTTGATGAAAAGCATCAATAATTAATAATTTTTATATGTAAAATTAACTGGTATGTTCTTTGTGCTCATAAACAAAGAAAACTATATACGAGGGGAGATCAAAAAGTAAGTTGCACTAACTCGCCGCAGCAGCGCGCTGTGTGTCGCAATCTTGGGCAAAGCGGAGAAAGGGACATTAACTACGCAGACGTCGGATAGGACGGTTGCTGTGGTTTCCCGTCGTGTTTTGCGTGACTAGCGGGCTAAAAGCAATGGCGCGTCAACTGGATATCCACTCCAAACTTGAGGTGCGAGCAGCAATCCGATTTCTATGGGTCAAACGGGTGAATTGCACGGACGTTCATCGTGAAATCACTGCTGTATATGGAAATTGAGCACCGGTGTGAATTAGTTGCCCGATAATGCAACACCTCATAAGGCCCGCCAAACGTGCGAACTGCTGCAGCGATTCAAGTGGGAGGTTTGGCAACATCCTCCATACAGTCCCGACTTAGCGCCATGCGACTTTCATCTTTTCGGTAAGCTCAAAACGGAACTCGGTGGACAACGATTTCGAAACGATGAGGAGGTGAAAGCGGCTGTCACCGTGTGGTTACAAAACGCTGTAGGAGATTTCTATGCATCCGGAATCGAAAAGTTAGTTGATCGTTCGGATAAATGTTTAGGGTCTCTTAGGGACTATGTGGAAAAGTGAACCTACATTGTATGCTGCTATAGCCGTGTTGCTTTTGTATAGGTGGTGTAATAAATGGCCATACCGTGGAAGTGCAACTTACTTTTTGATCTCCCCTCGTACAACGTGAGCCAAAAGTCTTGCCCTTGTGCTCAAACTATTATAATTAGGCATATGTTTGTTTGGATATATTGTAAGTACTGTTATAAATTTTTTATAAGACCATTTAGCACAGTAAACTTCAACGTGTGCCCCCTTGGTAGCTCGGAAAATTTCTAAGCAGTATTCCAGTTCCCGCCAATTGTTCTTGGTTGTTTAACATGTCTTCTGCTACTGTACACACAGCAGCTTGTATCCCAGCCTTCAGTTCTTTGACGTCAGTATTTGGTGTGGCAAAGACTCCGTCCTTGACATGCCCCAAAAGAAAAAAATCAAGAGGAGTAATATCCGGAGAGCGCAGAGGCCAGGGTGTTAGTCCGTCCGTTCCAATCCACCAATCCGGAAATGTTTCGTCTAGGAAATAACGCACTAAGGAACCCATAAAAGACTATTGCCCAAAAAAACTACTAAAACTGACCTATTCAGTGATGCAAAAGTTACATTATTATATTAAATGGTTATTTTGTAATGAATTTTTATAACCAGGGCAAGACTTTTGGTTCACCCTGTATTATTATTATTATTATTATTATTATTATTATTATTATTATTATAGTTACAAGATCACACGTAATAAACACTCATCCAAATGAAAATGAAGGTAAAATTTGCTACAACTATTTCTTAGTGAAGGTAATCAAGACATTTCATCGATAATGAATGGAAATACACTTAGGTGAAAATCTAGGAATTTAAAAAAAAAGTTATTCCTTATATTTGATTGAGTATATCCTAGTAAAAGTTTATAATAAATTTAAATGTAAATACTCACCAACATTTATTCTTTTCATAATAATTATTTTACACTTACTGTTTTGTTTTTTTTATTTACAGCTGTTGATCTTGTGATGCCTTATTTTAATGGAACATCATATTTAAAATATCCTGGACTTGGCAGCTCTGCTTTGAGTTTTATTGAAATGAGTTTTGTTTTCAAGCCGATTTCAGCTGATGGAATTTTTTTCTATAACGGCTATAAAAAAGATGGCACTGGTGATTTTCTTTCTTTGGGCATGTCAAAAAGCTACATTGAATTCCGTTTTGATCTTGGTACTGGTCCAGCCATTCTTAAGTAATTATGTTTTATATTTCTTTAGAAACTTTTTAAATTAGATTTATGAATTAGTTTAAACTATTTTGCAATTGTGTTAAGCACTCTGAAACATTATAAACTTTACCTTAGTTTTTATTTACCGTACTTTTATTTTACAGTGATCCATCAACTAGTTATACTAATTCATTACTCATTTTCAAAAGGGTTTAATATTGCTGGGATTAAAGAAGTTGTAGATTTGTTCTTTATTAAACAATAGAATATTTATTGTTAAACACTGGCTCTGTTGATGATACATATAAAATGCATCAGCTGTTTACTTTATTAAAATACATGGAAATGACAAAAGTCATGGGAGCGCCGTATACATATTTTCAGCTGTCGCTTGCATCGTATGAAAGGTGTATGAGGCAAAGCAGTATCAGTGATGTCAATTCGACTATTAGCAGTCGTCGAAATGTCTTGTAACATGATTATGTCTATAGGACGAGAATTATCAGAGTTTGAACATGGAATAAAAGTTGCAGCTAAATGCGTGGGACATATTCATTTTGAAGTTGTGTGGGCATTCAACATTCCTCAATCCACAATGTCAAGGGCGTATAGGGAGTACCTCATTTCAGGCATTACCTCCTACCATGGACAGTGTAGATACAACAAAAGATATGAAATCACCATTGTATAATAATGGCTGCTCTTCAAATATCTGTATAAAAATTACAATATTTTATTATGGTGGCCAGTAAAAACTAAAATCCATAGAATACTGTAAATATAAAATTGAATATTTTAAAAATTTTGTAAAATTGCATAATGAATAGTACATATAAAATTTGGTCTTAAGATATTTTATTCTGGAGAATTTTGTTGAAGGAATTTTTGTAAAGCAGGAAAAAGAAGTTTACCCACTAACTCAAATGTCATCATCTGAAAATTCTTGTTTTCATTCCACATTACTGCATTTAAAATTCTTCATCATTACATTTTCACTGCTTGCTACACAAACATTACATAATGCTTTTTCTTACAGCAAATTAGACCAGGTATTTGAGAGCACGTGAGTATTTGCAGGTATTTGAGAGCACGTGAGTATTTGCAGGTATTTGAGAGCACGTGAGTATGACGTAATAGTCAATACGTCATATGATATGACAGTTGCGAAATGAGGCAGATAAACATGGCGGATCTAAAGATAACCCAGCAAATGAAGCGACATGCTGTCATCCTTGGCTGCAGGATACTCCGACTCCTAGATTGCTGCATTCCTGAAAGTCCCCATTCGTTCGTGTTCAAAGTTTGGGGAGAACTGGATGCTGTTAGTGGTGATGTGCCAACTCTTTCACAGAGGAAATGACATTGTTGATGCACAGGACGCTGGAATTCATCCGTTCTATCTAAGCAGAAGTCCATAAGGGCACTCGGGAGAAAGCTGCAGGTTAATGAGGCGATCATTCGACATATGGTGCCTGAAGACCTCTGTTACAAGTCGCTTGTGTTGCGGAGGGGACTCCGCTCTAAGTCATAAGGCCCACAGCACCCAAGCATGGATGACCACGAATCTTAACAACCACATCCCTCCCAACATGTGCCCCCCCAGCTACCCTGATCTCAATCCTTTGGACTATTATGCTTGGGACGTCGTTGAGAGGGAGTTCAACAAGCAACCACACAACACCGTTGAAGCTCTCAGGCCAGCTATTGTGGAGGCAATGGCAGAAATATAGAAGACCCACCTCATTGCTGCCTGCCAGCCGTTCCGACAGCGTATGGAAGCTGTCTTTGCGGCGGACGGTGGTTTTATTGAATAACAATATGTACTTTGTAGTCCTTTGTACAAAAATGTAAATTGTATTAAAGGCTCTGTGGTATCTTACGTGTCTGCTTCTTTTACCTGCGGACTTTCTTTTGTTCTCAAATACCTCCGCACCCTGTATATTCTACATTTATAAATTAAGTCCTTAAGTATGATGTTTCCTGCTGAGCAGAAAACATTTGGATAGCACAAAATCCTTTAATACTTTTGGTAGTGGAGAAAAAATTGGAATTTTTTAGACCATTTTTAAACCCAAATATGATATACAGTACTGTATCTGACTCTTCTGAACAGCTGCTAGCTCATGTGGTGTTTTGCAAAGAAAACTGGATATCATGTACAGTAGTATCCGCTTAATACGATTCTGAAAGGATGAAAATAATGTATTAAATAAGAAAACATCTTAGGCGAGAAGATCTAAAATAGTCAAAACATATACTATCCTACCATGTTTTTTATTATTCTTTGCTTTAGAATCAGTGTAATTCACATTACAAATTGAATTATACTTTAATCATGTAATCATTATAAACGTAAATATTGATTGATTTGCTTTATTGCTACCAAAGAAAAGGAAAAAATATATGACAGCCTACTTGAAACAAGCATCTAGTAAGAGCGTTTTATCAAGAATAGATGAAGGTAGGAACATCTGTTCTGGGTTTACGTTTAAGTTTGGATATTCTTGACGAGCAATATTTGATCAAAAGAATTAGAACAAGAGCTGTATGCAAGGTAGGAACATGGAACTAGT
>JAHWFO010104177.1:727213-745054 GCA_023313115.1 Rhysida immarginata | reverse complement strand
CTCAGAATGGTCAGAATTTTTTTATTGGCATAATAAGCCACAGATAGTAAAGGCATTTTTTCTTAAATTTAGCGTCTCTTTATTGATAACATTGTTTTGACATTTGAGGAGCCATGTAATAGAACGTAATATCATACAAGTTTTATCACCATATAATCTACATATAATCTAATATTTAATCTACAGGGGGTCCCTTAAGTTTTCATACATAGGAAAAATAAACATTTTTTTATGAAAACCATATGGGTTTATATAATATGCTCTACATGACTACCATTGTTTTGAAAGCGCATTTTGATGCGTGTTCTCCACTGCTGATGTAATGTACTCATTTGACACCCTATATATGAATAAAAGCCAATGTGTGTATATTCTCGATAATCTCTATAACTTCGAACCAAAGAGCATCAACCGATGAGGGAAAGATTTTTTACTAGTTTGCAATGGATTTCATTGCAAAACAAGAGGAAACCATGCATTGATTTTATGGTAGCATGTTCACATGTATTTACATTTTGCATTTTCAATAATTACATCCCACACAATAAAGTCAAATTTGGCAAAAAAAAAACCTGAATTTGGTTATTCTAAAATTTACCAATATTCACTAAATTGAGTGGAGCCAGGTGCCTATTCTAGTGAAAGGATAAAGAATTACACTACATCAATTTCTATCAGAAGTGAACATTTGTGAGAAAATGATGTGCTCTGTACAATAATAATGGGCAAAACATGGCTTGATCTCCGGATACTTGGTCAATTTTGTCTTCATTGACTCTTTCTGCATACTGTTCCTGTAAGTCGTTGCCCAAATAGCCATCAAGCCCCGCTGTATCTTAGCTGCTGTTCTTGCAGGTTCGCTTATCTTAAATTTATCTGAAAAGCCAAAAGAGAGAGAAGTGTGAAGACCAAGTGATTTTTTTATACGAGTTGGATTGAATCATAGCCTACAGAGATAAGAGAATTGTCAAGAAAGAATACTGTTGGGTAGAAAGAAGAGTGCAGGAAGTGATGTCAGAACACTTTCTGCCTTGTGGTTTCTGCCGTTGTTTTTACGCATGTGCAATCCACACCTTAGGCTGGCCAAACGGGGGGAACCTCTAATTCACAGAGAGAATTGAAATACCGGATACATATTTTGGCTACTAGATAGCCATCTTCAGCGATGAGAGACATAGTCAACTTTTACTTTGAATTTGAGTTGACTTTTGGCTTTCAACGCTGAAGATGACTAATTAGTAGCCGAAATACGTATTCGGTATTTCAATTCTCTTTGTGGAATAAAGGTCCCCCCCCTTTTTAGCTGTTCCATTCCACAGTTTTTGCCTAATTTATTTAAGGCTGGGACATTATAAATCTTAGGAAGCTTTCTTGAAGGAACAAATTCTGCTTTGGAGAACAACAATGAGGTTTCTAACGACAGGTTCGCAATAGGGTCAGAAAGCTATCTCATTTTCCTTTTGAAGTAATGTGAAATAATAAAAAAAATAATTTTAATATGAAAGAAATTGATTTTTTGAAAGTGTGTATTGTGACGTCACGCTTATGTAAAGTCCCCCCTATCCCCATGTCACGCTGTGTCACACTTTTCATACCCCCTCCCCCTCCCTAAGAGCGTGACGTATTTCTTGAACGTCCCCTAAGCCTTCTTAACTTTTTTCACTATTAATCAGTCAATTATAATTATTTTTTTATTAATTATTCAGCATGGTTCAGCAAACAAGGTATTCTGGCAGACCGTGCACCACCTCTGCGAAAAGAAGTCTCTTTCATCACAAAGTATTAAGAGTTCAAATGGGAGGCTTCTGAAAATGAAGGAGAGTGTATTGGATAGGTGGAAGGGATACTTTGTGCATGTATTTCTTCTTAATCTGGTGACAGCAACAACTGAGGCACATGAGGTGCACCTTGGAGCAGTGAATAGTCACGGTAGTATCGCCGAAGCAGGGAGATCAGAGAGAGTGCAACAACTATCGAAGCATCTCTTTGCTCAGCATTCCTGGGAAAGTGTACGCTAAGGGTCTGGAGAAGAAAATCGGAAATAGTCAACTCCAAGCTGTCAGGAGTGCAGTGTGGTTTCCGACCTGGACGAAGCACGACGGATCACATCTTTACTCTATGGCAAATCTTTGAGAAATCCTGAGAGTATGCAAAAGATGTCTATGCTTGCTTTGTGGACCTCGAAAAAAGCATATGACAGAGGTCCTCAGAAGAAGCTCTGGCAAGTGTTGCAAGAGTATGGAGTGGAGTGGAGAGCAATTACTGGTTCTATCATGTCTCTGTACAAAAGCTCTGAGATGCGGGTCCGAATAAATGGCATTAAGTCAAGACAGTTCCATGTGGGTGTTGGAGTCCACCAAGGGTGGATACTGTTGCCCCTTTTGTTCATTATCTTTATGGACTGGATAAACAGGGGCAGCCGAGGCGATGAGCGTGTTTGTGTAGGCGACTGCCTGGTGGAGAGGTTGCTCTTTGCTGACGATCTTGTCCTCTTTGGGTTTTCTCGCACCGACCTTCAGCATGCACTAGACCGGTTTGCAGCCAAATGTGAAGAGGCTGGGATGAAGATCAGTGTGGTTAAGACTGAGGTTCTGGTCCTTTCAAGGCAGCCTTCCCAGTGTGCTCTCCATGCTAGGGGAGCCTCATTGAGACAGGTGGAGAAGTTCAAATATCTCAGGATTGCATTCACAAGTGATGGGCGGCAGAAAAAAGAATTGGATGCTCGGATCGGTGCAGCAAGCTGTGTCAGACGTGAACTGTGGCAATCCGTGGTACTGAAACGGGAGCTGGGAAACAAAGCCAAGCTCTCCGTTTTCAAATCTGTCTTTGTCCCCATTCTCACCTATGGTCCATGAGTTTGAGTAATGACCGAAAGAGTGCAATTGTGGGTACAAGCGGCCGAAATGAGATTTCTGAGAAGTGTGGCAGGTGTTACCCTACTAGATAGAGTGCACAGCAGCACAATAAGGGAGTCTTTAAGTGTTGAGCCGCTACTTCTCTGCATGGAGAGATCTCAGTTGTGCTGGTATGGCCACATGATACGGATGCTGCAAACTGGTCTTCCTAGGCAGTTGTTATTTTACAAATAAGAAACCAAGGTGTCGGCCTAGAACCAAGTGGCTAGACTACATGGAGAATCTGGGTTCGAGTCGCTTGGGAGGACATGCACCTGATGGTGGAAGATCACGATCGTTGGAAATGCTCCATAGGGCTGCTGCCCCCGTGACCCTAATGGATAAGCGTGTTTGAAAAGTAAGTAAGTAAGTATTAATTATTCTGACAGGAAGGGTTTTACCATTTTTATTGTTGGCATTGGGATGGTTTTCGGGAAACCTTCTGCATCTCCCTAACATTTTTGATCCCACTGAAATAACCAGATCAGTTCTGTCTTGAAAATCACTTAATTTATGGACATCGGTATACACTGCTATATGATCATGATAGAAGAACAAAAATACGACAAAATTCTCTTTGATGAAAAATAACATGACAAAGTTGATTTATTTACTGAAGTGACAGAATGGCTAGAGCTAAAGCAACTCAACAAAAGTGAAAATATCAAACTGTTTAAAATAAAAGTGCATTTGTATTGTTGGTATGGTGTTATGTCTTACTACTTCATCTTGTTATCAAGTGACAGTAAAAAAACTGTTCTGTTATTGTGTGGTGCTTCTTCTAAATGTCCAAAACATTCATAATTCTTATGATTAGTTAATAATTTAGTTTGATTTTCTGTCCTTATTTTTTAAAATAGTTTTGTACAGTCATCAAAGGGAAATAATCCACACTTGAATTTTACTCTAAGTTTTAACGTTTCAATATTAATTTACTTTTAATAATTTAATATTACATTTAGAGTTAACATTATTAAGATTATTAAATTTAAATAATTGTAATTAAAAAAGCAATTAAAACAACGCATTAGCATGAAATGTAATATTATGTATTAAACTCGCGTGGATTATTTCCTTTGGTTGACTGTACCAGTCATATACTTTTCTTTCTGTTAAAATATGATAGTCTCATTTTATGTTATTTGTTCCACTGTTTTCTTAATATTATCAAAGGTAGATGATAGGAATAGTGTTATTGACATAAAATATTTTTCTTGGTTTGTTTCTCTTTGAAGGAGTGCTCAACCAATATCACTTTACCAATGGCATACGGTGTTCATATCCAGAACTGGCCGAGATGGGATTCTTGAAGTCGATGATCAAGAAGTTGTAGAAGGCATGTCAGAAGGAGCATTTACTCAGTTATCTTTGCCTCAAAATCTCTATTTGGGTGGTGTTCCCAATTTCGATGAAGTATCACATAAATTGGGTCAACGAAAAAATTTTCGAGGATGTATTCAACAGGTTAATTTTTCTAATATAAATATAATTGCATTAGAGAATATAGATGCTGCATTTTCTGCAATAAGAGGCACATCTTGCACATAAATTTATTAAATTTGATAAATTTTAAAAAATAATCCTTGGCAGTTTATTATTTTGTTTGGAATTTCAGTTTTAATTGCTTAAACACTTACAAGGGTTGGACAAAAATATGGAAAAATCTGGTAAAACAATGAAATCTTTACTTTATATAGTGTGTAAGACTGCCTGAATCTCCTGCAAATTAGCAAATATAAGTCCTGAGTAGTGAATAATGGAGTCCAATACCACTCCTCATGCAAAAATTATTCTAGTTCTCGCATCAATACTGGAATAGAAAATTAACTTTAAAATTGAAACTTGGTGACTCTTGTGCCCAGGAAGGAGCAATAGGAGTTCTCTTCGTCTATATCCTATTCAAACCACGATTTGACAATACCAACTGTTTGAATCACAATTTCATTGTTTTGGTAAATGGTGGTATCTTTGGCAAACAATTTTTGCATCATGGGGTGCACATGGCCAGCCAAAATTTTAAATCCATTTTTCAAAATGATGAGGCCTGCAGAATACCAAGATATGGCTGCCCAAACCAAAATTGCACCTCCATAATCCTTTACTGTTGGCACAAAACGGTCCTGGTTGTGTTGCATTGGGATGGTGTTCCCCACACGTAAACACATTTATAGGTTAGAAACAGTGTGAAACTCAATTCATTGGACCATATTACAGTCTTCCATTGATCGATAACATACAATTTATGGGTGTTGCATCTCTCTCTTCTCTTCTGAGCATTATATCAGTCATTTGTGATGTGGCAATTTTAACTCTCCTATGAATATCTTGCTTATGGAGCTCCTTAAATAATGACACTATGATTGAATGACAATAACACGATCATTTCATCTTTAACAGGTTTTTAAAACAAAATTTCAGAAATCCAATGAATGGATCACCAACAGTCACAATTATTTGTAATTGACAAAAAGCCACGGTGCATAAATAATTTTACTCCAAAGTTAATCATAAAGAATGTGCTCAATGTGACAATACATGCCTTTTATTTGCTTTTCCTCATGAAAGTGAATGTTATTATGGTAATTTTTGGTAATTTCTTGAGTTGCATGTTGAACATTCAAATGTTTTTGTGAAGAGCATAGGGAAGTAATTAATAAATTTGACATATGATTGTTGGTGATCCGTTCATCGGATTTTGGAAGTTCTTGTGTTTTTTTTTGTTTTTTGTTTTTTTTTTTGTTTTGTTCAGAATTCCATGCTGAACAAGTCTTCATTTGGAATTTTTCGTGTATCTGTTACGGTTTTTAAGATATGATTCGAATATGTCCTTATTTGCATATTTGGGATGATAAAAAGTGCACCATGGGATAGGTCATCCACAAGTTCCTATTCACTGGATTCATCAAAATTGACATATCTGCTTCGGTTACGAAAATAAAAGGGGGCTCATCTTTGTATCCACCCTGTATATTTTTCTGTTACATAACAGTACAGTATACTTTTTTTAGTTCAGAAATTCATTATGTATTGGATATAGGAAAGAATAGAACCATATCGATGAAGTTTTATTTCATTTGCAGCGAATTTTTTTTAAATTTCATTTAGAAATTATCATGTGATAGAACAAGAAGCATCTGAAGGATATTTCTTGAAATTATGTAAATTTTTCTGGGAGTTATTATTATTATTTGTTTGTAATTGTAACAATTTATAGGTTAACAATTTAGCAACATTATAAAAAATAAAAATTTCAAGAGAAATCTTTAGCTGTAATGCAATAATAGTTGAGAATTTTAATGAAATAAAGATCTTAATAAACAATGGAAATTGATGGGTGTCATTTAATTCCTTCGACATTTGCATCTACTTTATTGCTAAACGTTCACATTAAAATACAAAAAGATTCCAATTTATCAATCAATACAATGCATAGGATGTCTTGTACAACTGTTGACTTAGGTAAAACTTTCCCATGGAAGGGTTCAAAGATTCGATGTGTATGGTTCAGAGGATTCAGAACCATAAATTATACAGGCAAACTTCTTACAATGAAGTTTTATAAGAAACTCAGAATTAGCACAGACGGGTCAGGATTTATATAATAAGTATTAGTAAATAAAAATCAAATGAATTCATACCGCATTTTATGGAAACCATGTACACTATTATATAGACATCATGAGAAAGTTAGAATTAGTACAACTAGATTAATTTGCATTGCATTATGTGGAAACTGCATTCTCAGAGCAACATATACAGCATAGAAACTGAGTGGCCAAAAGACACGGGAAGGGTTATCCAATTTGAAGATGTGCCTTGTATGATTCCTGAATGTTGTGGCCAGAGGCAGCATATGGCACTAATGTAGACATGATATCTGAGCAGTTAGTTTGTAGTGAACTTGGCAGCACGTCGCAAGTTAACTGACATTTTGAATTTGGGACGATAATCAGAGCAAAACGCATGAGTCATAGCATATCAGAGATTATACAAGAATTCGGGTTTCCGATGTTAACAGTGTTTATTGTAGATTTTCAATATCGCAGAGACAATGTTTCCGCACGCATAAACCGCCGCATAGGAACACCATAGATGTGTGATAAACAGACGTCGCATCACCTCAGCAGAGCCATATGAGGCAATCAAAGGGCTACTGTGAGTCAGGTCACCACAAATTTGACTCACAGTAGGCATGTGGGGCATCAGGAACCCATTTCTACCAATTCCAGAATGTGGGGCATCAGGCACTCATTTCTACCAGTTCCAGAATGTGGGGCATCAGGAACTCATTTCTACCAGTACCAGAATGTGGGGCATCAGGAACCCATTTCTGCCAGGGTTGTATGAAGACAAATGCATAGGCTTCAGCAGCCGACAATCGACTCGTGTCCTGATACATCGACACAGAGCTCAACGACTGGCATGGGCCCGCGAACATTGTCACCTGACCATGGAACAGTGGCAGCGTATAGTATGGCCAGATGAATCTCGGTTTCAGTTGTATCGAGCTGACAGACGCATGAGAGTGTGGCGTATGATTCATGAAACTGTGGATCCTGGGTGTCAACAAGGTTATCAGGCAATTGTGTGGCTCAGTTATGGGTTGCGTTCAGTTATGCATGGGTCAATATTTTTCCAGAATGATTTCAACATCTCATAGATTCCATGCCTCGACGTGTTATTGCAGTTTTGAGGGCTCGTGGAGGAGCGACTTGGTATTAACATCACATCCAATGCCTTCCCATGACTTTTGGTCACTCAATTTATAAGCATACAGCAGCGGAAATCAGCAATTAACTCCTGATAAGGGACCGTTATAAACCACATGCTCACTTTTTTCCCCTTTTCTCATTTTTGAAATGATACATTAATTACTTACTATGAATTATTATAACAAAATAGTAAGAAAGGAACTGAGTAAGTTCTTCTTGTGGATAAATATAATTTACAAACTAAGAATTATTATTTACAAAACAAGAAACTTTCACTGGACGAAAGAAGCTTCACAGAGGAAATTGAAAATATTAAGGATATCGCCTGCAAGAATAGCTAAAAACCAAAAACCATAGAAGACCTCATCCAAAAAAGAATTCACAAGAAAAAGATGGCGGAATTCACAAAACTGAAGAAATTGGACAAAGGAAATGAACACAGAATCGTTATCCCATACAATAGAACCTTAACTAAAAACCTTTATTCAATATTCAATAGCCATAGCCTCTCATTAAATTTCAAGAACTCTAATATGATCACAAACTTCTTAGATAACCATAAGGATACTATCCATGATCATAGAAAATTGGGACTATATGAAATCAAATGCAAACAATGGCCTAAACTTTACCGAGGCCAGACTAAAAGGAATCTAATTACTAGATTTAAAGAGCATTTGTTCCGTAGGTAATAAGGGAGAACGGAAAAATCTGCGATTGCCAAGCACTCTATAGAGACTGGACATGATTTTAACATTGATAGTTTAATCTCATTTTTCTCAAACGACCCCTTTGAGAGTTTAGCCATTCTCTCCACCAGTAGGGGAAATTTACTAAACCTTGATCCTGTTCCCACTGATGAATTATCTTTAATTAAATGATGCACTACTAAAAGGCAATTCTGCAAGCTTTTCTTTAATTGGCTAAGGCGCATTATATATTTATTTATTTATTTGGGTTAGGTAAAAAAAGTTACAATAGTGCACAATAAAGCCAATATGGTAAAAAACCGACAACTTAGGCCAAGTGGGCACATATCAGAACAATAAGTAAAACAGAAATGGGTTAGTGAAACAATTATACACTCGCGGAAAAAAAAATCCCAACACCACGAAGGACTTGTGCTAGATAAATGAAATTTGGACAGTATATTCAGCTATGGTATTTATTCAATTGATTCAAGTTTCAGGGTTACAACTTATAAGGGGCACCACCAGCACCACCCTGTACATGGTGAAAAACACGGACTTTAGTACCCGCTGTAGTCGCTGCGCTGGTCTATGCAGGCCTGCACACGTGCATGCATATGGTCGTAGAGATGCCGAAAGTCATTTTGTGGTATGGCATTCCATGCCTATTGTACCTGGATGGTCAGATCAGCGACAGTTGTTGCTGGTTGTGGAAGAGCCCTGACACAGCGTCCGACCAAGTCCCAGACGTTCTCGATGGGCGACAGATCTGGTGATCGTGCTGGCCATGGTAGGATGTGGACACCCTGAAGGGCACATTGGGTTGCAGCGGCCGTGCGGTGTCGAGCGTTATCCTGTTGGAACAGCCCACCTGGCATACCAGCCATGAATGGCAGCACAATGGGTTCAACAACCATCCGAATGTAAACATTTGCCGTCATGGGTCCTGCTGTCGTAGGAAATCCCTCCCCATACCATAACGCCAACGGTGGGGCCAGTATGCCGACGACTGATACAGCTTGGTAACAGGACTTCCCCACTCCTCCTCCTGACCCTTGTGCGACCATCACTCTGACCCAGACAGAAACGACTTTCATCCGTGAAGACCACAGACCTCCATTCTGCCCTCCAATTCGCTCTGGCTTGACAACATTGAAGACGTGTCGCACGGTGTTGAGGGGTAAGAGGCAAACATGCCACAGGGCGCCTGGAGTGGAGGTTCCTGGCCAGGAGACGGTTCCGAATTATGCGTGGAGTGACGTTGGGTGCCACAGCAGCCCGAATGTCCGCTGCAGATGCTGTCCGATTTGCGACAGCCATCCTACAGATGCGCCGCTCAACCCTGTCTCCAGTAGCCGGGGGTCGTCCAGATCCTGGTCTCCTGGTAATCCTGCCTTCCCTGGACCATTGCTGCCAACAGTTGTACACAGTGGCAACGTCTCGACCCATGCGTTCTGCAATAGCACGGAACAAAAGTCCACCCTCTCAAAGGCCCACTACACGTCCTCGTTCGAATTGGGTTAGCTGCCCATATTCACGTCGCAGTCGCCTTCGAGGCATGTTTTACGTACTCTATCACACACGTCCACAAGTGTCTGAAGTGACACAGACGCGCGTCTGATCTCCTTCATATCTGCCATTGGAATGTCTCATTTGCATGTACAGGGTGGCGCTGGTGGCACCCCCCTATAAGTTGTAATCTTGAAACTTGAATCAATTGAATAAATACCATAGCTGAATATACTGTCCAAATTTCATTCATCTAACACAAGTCCTTTGTGGTGTTGGGATTTTTTTTTTCCGCCAGTGTAAATAAAACAATCTAATCAGAACACTAATAAAATAAAAAATAACAGATAACAACCAAATATAACTTAATACAGGTCCATTAGAACATAGACAAAAAGTTATAATTAATTGGTACAAAATGATAATTTACAAAAGTAAAAAGTAAATGGTCTCAGAACAGACTTACAAATAACGTAAGCAATTTTACTAACATATAGTATCTTAGTAATATGAATAGTAGCAATATGTAGAAAAAGTTAAGTTAAGCGTACTTACATACAAACACAGTAGTGAAATTATAATAATTTTTTAAAAAAATTTTCGTATTATTATCATTTGGAAATTTAACTGACAGTCAATAAATTTTGTAATTGTTGATTTTCCTTTAAATTTTGTTGTCAATTAAAATTTTCTCTATATAAATAATGATAAGGTTGAGTTGATTTAATAATAACTAGAGTAAGTTTTTAGTTATTCACCCCCCCATTATGAAGGGTTAATAAAAGAATACATTTAAAATACATGCTCTGTGTTGTTTTTTTTTGTAATTTTATTCGTCAAAATATAAATTTATAAATTTTTTATTAAAAAAATAATTTAATAAATTTTTATATTTATATCAAAATTTCAATTTAAGAGTTTATTTTAATTTTATTAAATTACTATAATAATAATATTACAATTATAAAAGTATCAAAATATAATTTAATAAAATAGAAATTGTTAAATTGAAGTTTTGATATAAATATAAAAATTTATTCGATAATTGTATTTTGATAAAAAATTTATAAAATCAATTTGATAGAAAATTTCAAAAATTATAATTGGGAAAAAAGTGACATCTTGATAAAATAAAATTCACAAAAAAAGAACTACACATGCAGTGTATTTTAAAAGTTATTAATTTATTCATTTATGGAGGTTTATAATGTTGAGAAAAATCTACCAAAAACTTATTCTAGTTAAAACTTTCTATATTTAATTTTCGTTATTCAATTTTAAACGTTACATTCAAGTAATGATGAGTGACAGTTAACTTCGCTTAAAAAAAAATAAATAAACTTAACCTAACGTCTAAGTTTTATTTCAAGTTTTTTAATGCTCCTACTTTCACATCTCACAGACAGTTGAACCTTGTTAATTGAATTGTATTTTCTTAAAAAACCAATATTCGACTTGTAATGAAAATTTTCAGTAATTTTTCTTTAGTGCCACAATTGTGTGGAAAAATTATATTTTTAAGGAATTTATTAACCTCCAGGAAGCAACAGATTGAAGGAGCCTGAAGTGTTGCTTATTTGGATTAAAATTTTGGATCAAATAACGGATATTTCATTAAAACTTTAATCTAAACCGCATCCTCCACATGCATTTCAGTGGTATCTATCGCTGTGTTTGGACCAACAATGGCTGACAAACTCACGCGACTCCCGTTCTACCAATCAGCAGCTACGGGCGGCGCGGAAAAGGATTGCCGTACTTTCCTAATCTAGAGCTTTACCATAAGGGCATAACCCGACAAGCTCTGTCCCAGTAGAACAGAATCGAGATTATAACAATATGCGAAGATTACCAAATTTCCAAATATATATTAATCATAATATGACTATAAGGATAATGGTTTTTAAATTGGCTAACAATCTTATCAGATATAAAGGAAGTATTTGCATTTAAGTATTTCAGTGAAAGCATAGTTAACAAAGTAATTTCTAAAATAATAAAACAATACCTAAACTTAACATAGTCTAGTTAAGACATGTTGACTTATTGAGGTGGTAACGTATCGGATTAAACATTTCCTAAAAGTTATATATGGTGAAGTTAATCGTATTTCCTTGGGAATAATTGACCAATTTTCCAGACCTTTAATTGATATATAGCGATTACGGTACTCACGATTTACATATGGGAGGCGGATATTATCGGCGCTCCGAATCGAATAAGGATGTGTGTCTTGGTATAACTTGATTGTAATTGGGGTTGTAATTTTAAGTAAGGAATTTATTACTTTATAAATAAAACTGCACGACTGAATTAAGTAAATTTGATTAATAGTTAAAGTATGAAAAGAATGAAATAAATGAGAAACCAATGCCGTTTTCGGCAATTTAGTAAGTGTGCATAAAAACCATTTTTGGAGCTTCAAAATTCGCTTTAACTTGTATTGGGAGGTGGTACCTCAAAAAACAATCCCATAACATAAAGAAGAGTGGATCCAGGTAAAATAAAGGAGAAGAATAATATTAGGTAAAAATTGGAGCCTAGAAATAATGCCTTGTTTTTTATTTAGCTTAATTAATAGATTGTCAAAAGTAAATTCCAAGTAAGATCGTGAGCTAGAAATGCATGTAGTCCTTAATACTTAAACGACCTGACTGTGGCTATTGAGTGATTGCCGTACAGTATCAGAGGAGAGACTGGGACATCTCGCTTATTTTGCTGAAAAAAGAACATTGCATTGGATTTATCCGCGTTAACTGTTAGTGAATTTATTTCGTTCCATTGTAATAAGTTTGCAGATTGTAGTATTCATCATTAATAATAATTGTGAGATATCAGAGCCAGAAAACAAAAGCATAGTGTTGTCGGCATAGAAGATAGATTTATTAGTAGGAAAGATAAATGAAAGATCATTAAGGAATAACTTAAATAAAAGAGGAGGAAGTACTGAGCCTTGGGGTACACCAAGATTTCTGACCAATAAATTAGAGGACTTACCGGAATGTTGTAAATAGTATTTCCTATCTGTTAAAAGATCCGTCAACCATGATAGTGGTAATCCTCGTACAGCATAGAAAGTAGATAATTTGTATAGTAAAAGCGTAATGGGTATGTTGTCAAAAATAGCTGCCACAAAGTTTTTGATGGTCATTTGAGTTGAAACAAATTCAATTAGTTCGAAACAAGCCGATTCGACACTACGATTAGGTACGAATCCGTGTTGATGAGGATTTATAAAGTCGCTAGAAAAAATAAATTGAGACAAACGTGTATAAAACAATTTTTCAAAAATTTTTGAAAATACCGGTGAAGTCGAAATTGGTCTATAGTTAGAATATTGATTAGGGTCACCCTTTTTAAATATCGGAGTAACTTTCGTTATCTTGAGCATAGATGGATAGGCTCCTGAACTAATTGAATAATTAAATAAATAAGATAATGGGGATATAATTGCTTCCTTTACTGCTATAACGATATCAGATTGGATGTCTAATGGGTCAATAATATTGATTCGCAGTTTTACCCTCTAATATACACTTGCCATGTAATAGGTAGATGTACCTGCTGAAATATGGAAGCATGGCTTCTGAAATACGTATTCAGATTGTTGTTGTTTTAATTTAATTTTTTTTTTATTTTACTATGTGTTGCATTATTCCTGTTTGTAAAATTTGTAAAGTTTCAAGCCACGATGCTTTATGTATTTATTATGTTGTTGTAAGGGGTTCCTTTTGTATTTTTTAATGTTTTGTTGTGGTTAAACTATCATGCTAAACTTTTTTTGATAGTGTCGGCAGCAATATTGTAATATAATATTATTAGGACCGATAGGTACTTATGTTTTCACAATGTGCGCCCGTCCGTCCGTCTGTCCGTCTGTCTGTCAGTTGGTGCTCTAGCTTTCGAACGCTTCCGAATTTTCGACTTCTGTTTTCGCCATTCGACAACTTAGGGAAATCGGAAGACTGAGTTCGTTGGTGAAAACAATCGGTGAACTACTTCCGGTATAAAAGGTCAAAAATAAAATAGGGGACCACGTTTTTCACTATACAATTCCTTGTATAAATGGCCTGTGCACTGCCAAATGCTGTTCTCTCTTTGACATTCCATAGCTAAAACAGAGAAAAGGCTTGTGAATTAAGTGAAGACACGTGATCGTCTTCCTTGATGGTCAATATCAGTCAGAACTGGTTCAAGGGTATGTGGTTTAGTGGTACCATTATGGTCCACTGGAAACTTTCAATGCTAAGATATGGCATGTGTTATATTAAACAGCTTGAAATAACATGTCATGATTGAATATTAACGTAAAATTAATGATAGTCGACAATTAGGTTCAATGGTATGTAGTAATTAGGTTCAATGGTATGTGGTTTCATGGAACCAGTACAGTTCAGGGGAAACTTTCAATGCTCAGATTTGGCATGTAATATATCAAATAACTTGGAATGATGTATCATGCTTGAATATCACGTAAAATGAACGATAGTCGAAATTGTTCAAAGGAACCTGGATTTAGTGGAACCATTATGGTTCATTGGAACTTTCAATGCTAAGATATATCATGTAATACATCAAACAACTTGGAATGATGTGTAGTGAAAGAATATATCCTAAAATTAATGATAGTCGAAATTGGTTCCAAGTCAATTGGTTTAGAGGACCCATTAGGGTTCATTGGAACTTTCAATGCTAAGATATGGCATGTAATATTTCAAACACTTGGAATGATGTGTAATGAATGAATATAACGTAAAATTAATGATAGTCAAAATTTGTTCAAAGGAACCTGGATTTAGTGGAACCATTATGGTTCATTGGAACTTTCAATGATAAAATATTGCATGTAATATACCAAACGACTTGGAATGACGTGCCATCAATGAATGTAACGTAAGATTAATGATAGTCGAAATTGGTTAAGAGACTCCCTTCACTCAACCAAAAGTTCGACGCTTTTTTGTCGACGTGTGGCTGGTTGAGGTCAGAAGGATGTCTACCGTGGAGATGCTTTCCGAGCCATGATTGAAGTTTAGTGCATGTTGTAGGAATGTTATGGGTGTTCTGCATGCTGTTCAGATTCAGAGGTGTGTATTTTGTATCAGCCATGCAGACTGCTTTGTGTAATGGTGATGTGTGTGTTGTTTAGAGTAAAAGAATTCTCTGAGTGACTGAATCTGTTTCTGGTGTAGATCTATTATGCCAATAAGACCTCTGCTTTCCTCTGAACGAGGCAGGGTGAGTCTTTCAATAGCTGCGTATAGATGGTGCTTTCTGTGCTTTGTAAGCAGTTTACGTTGTTTCCTTTCAAGTCCCTCAAGATCTGTGTGTGTCCACTGTATGACTCCAAAGGAATAGGAGAGTATTGGCGTGGCATAAGTATTGATGGCCTTGATTAAATTTCTGGAATTTAAATGCGTTTTAAGTATTGTCTGTAGCCTGTGAAGATATTGTTTATTGAGTGTATTCTTTGTGTTTGTGCTCCAGAAGCTTGACTTGCTTAAATCCTAGGTATTTGTAAAATTCGTCATTTTCTATAGCAGTAATGTGAGCTGGTTCTTCTAATGTGAAGCCCCCTTCCCTAATTACTCCATTTTCAATGTGAATGGTTTTGCATTTGTGCAACCCAAATTGCATGTGTATACCTTTTGAAAAAGTTTGTGTAATGTCAAGTAATTGGTGTAATTGTGTTTGTGTGGAGGCGTAGATTTTCATGTCGTCCATGTAGAGTAAGTGTGAAAGCGTGTAGTGGCAGCTTTTATTATTTTTAATTGTGTAGCCATAAGTTGTGCTGTTCAGTTTATTTGAAAGTGCATTTAGCAAAAGACAAAACCAGAGTTAGCTCAATGAGTTACCCTGTAAGATGCCCGGGTTTATCTGTATTTTGAGTTTCACTGTTGAGTGTGAGGTGTAGGGTAGTTCTTCAATGCAGCATTGTACTCTCTAAAAATGTGATAAATGTAAGGTTTATTTTATATAATCGTAGTGTATATAAAAGCCATGAGTGTGGGACACTCGCGAAGGCCTTTTTGTAATCAATGTAGGCTGCATGGTGGTGTCGATGTTTATTGTGAGTTTGCCGTAGGACCACAATATAAGGAGTTGCTCTTTACAATCCATGTGATTTTCACGGCATCCCTTTTGTTGCTCAGTGAGAATGTTATTTGTGTCTATGTGGGTATAAATTTTGTTTGCGATACAGGCAGTTATTGTTTTGTAAAGTGTAAGCAGGCATGTGATAGGTCTTTATTGTGTGGGATCTGTAGTGTTATGTGACTTTGGTACCATGTATGTTATTCCTTGTGTGAGGAAACGTGGCAATGTCTGTGTTGTATGCAAAGTGTTGGAGATCTGTTTTGCAAGGATCAGATGAAAACAGGTGAAGCGCTTATACTGAATCCTATCTACACCTGGAGCCTTCCAATTGTGAGTACGTTTAATGACTTGTTGGAGTTCATCTGCTGTTATGTCAGTATAAGGCATGTTTGATAGTGTGGATGCTAATTGCTCCTCTTCCCTATTATGTTCAACTGAGACAGAACAAACTGACGACCAATAATGTTGGAGTGCTGTTTGTGTTGGCAGATCAGTGTTTTGTGTCTGTGTATAATCTTTGTTTAACTGCTTATAATATGTCTTCTCATTGTTTGTGAATAACTTGTTCTGCTATTTGCCCTGAGTGCATGTTTTGTATCTCTTCAGGCGTTGTGTTTTTGCAGCTAACTTTTGTTTTAATGCGTCCATATATTTTGTAATGTGTTGATTGTGCTGCTCATGTCTGGTGTGTGTTTTAATCTTCTTAAATAACTATCTGAGGCATTTGTTCTGCTTTGATGAAGTGGCGTTTTTAGTGTACTGTGTAAGTCTACCTAGCTGCTTGCGGATTTCGTCAATCTCAGACTCAATCCGCTTTTGCCATTTAGGTTTCTGTTGGGTGTATACTTTTTGTGTGTGTTTATGGATTGGTTTCCTACCCAGTGTGGATATAACTGTAAGAGCCCCAGTGTAAATAAGTAGGTGTATGTATTCTAAAGATAAATATTTTTCAGTGTATTTTGGTAAGATATATGCTTTCATGTAAAATAAAATTTCACCTGTTTTGCTGTTTATGTTTATTTTATGTATACCTGGTCTTTGTGTGGAATCTGTTCCCGTGTAAACTGTAAGGTATCTTTGTAGGGTGTCATTTAATGTTTCAGTAAGTTTGGTATTCATGTTGTGTTGTGGATGAATATCATGGTGAAGATCATTGTTGAGTGTGTTCTACAAGTTCATTAGTGATGTCAATGTTAGTGTTTGAATCTGTGTTGAGTGTCGGTTTGTGTAGATGGCTCGTGTTCTTGTAGCTGTTGTGCAACTTCTTGCTTTATTTTTTGTAGCGTGGGTAATGATATTAAATTGTTCATAACAATTGTGCGACTCTGATCTGCAATGCGTTGTTCACAGACTGATGTGAGGATATGTCTCTTTGAAAATGTTATATAACCATTGTCTGTAAGCTGTAGTTTCAGTTTCCAATTTAGTGACTGCGTAGTAGGCTCGCATGATAAAACAGTTTATGTCATTGGTCCATGTCATGCGTTGGCGTGGCTTGCCTGCCTTAGTGGTCGAGGGCAAAGAAGCTCTTGAAACACTAGGGACAGGTTGTGGCATTGCAGTAGCCGAACAGGGGTTGGTGCTGTTTTCTCCATCAGTGGCCCTGGGAGATTGTGGCATATTTTTCGAACGTGAGCCTCTGCCTTACCCACGAGCGCGGACCTTGGTAACCCGGGTGACGTCCGAGCCAGTATCAGATAACACACTAGCACTAATCATAGTGATCACCAATAAATGGGTGGTCCTGTTAGCCATCTCCATCATCAGCAGGCCCTTGGTTGATGTAATCAGCTCATCAGCCCTACTAGGTCATCTGGACCCTCAAGATTAATCTAAGGGTAGAGTAGATCAGACCTGTTAACCAGGGCAATCTCTCTAAGATGTTGCCCCCCCCCCCTCGCATAACGCGGGCGTAGGACCACACGAGGGTTATTATTATTA
>JAHWFO010104177.1:666500-697213 GCA_023313115.1 Rhysida immarginata | reverse complement strand
TGACAATCGTCAATCTTATTTTCTTTTTTGTATAATATGGAAGACCGCTTGGGTTGGTTAGGCTTCTTGACTACCTCAGTGTATTTCATTTGGAGTTTATTCTGGTTAGATGAGCTTGTGAAAGCGCTGCTTTCGTCCCATCCTAACAAATGTACACTTCACTGTTCGATTGTCGATTAGCTTAACAACTTGTAGATGCTTAGCCTCCGACGATGGCGTAATGCCGAATCGCGTTAGGCGTAAGAAAATCATACTACCGTATCATTATTTGACCCTTGCCTTATTTATTTAGACATCATGATACTCGACGAAGCTCAACCCATGGATATTAGAACTTTTGGCTATCTATAAAGCTCTAACGCTAATATTGTATAAAACCTCTGACAAATATCTGGTAATAACGGGTAGTAAACGTTCTATCACTGCTATGGAGACGGCTTTCCGTATGAATATTTGGTTCCACAGGGACATAATGGGTTATATCTTAGAGCTGCTTAGCCACCTCTTCGCATTAGAGTATGATATAAAATTCTTATGGATCCCCAGCCACAGAGGATTTCAGGGCAATGAAAGAGCAGATAACCTCGCTAATTGGGCTAGGAAATCAAATAATCCCACCAGACTCGTCCACTTAGACCCCCATACGATGAAGTTGTACTTAAAAACAAGAACCTGCCGTCTGTGGAATTTGGAATGGAAAGCTAATAATTGCGGACAACAGTATAAAAATAACTTCACTCAGTAAATAAAGTGGGCCTTCTCTCCCCCAAAGAATTATCTCACCAAGAAAAGGCTGATTTATTTAGGCTTCGTAGTGGTCACCTCCCGTTCAAATCCTTTCAATACTGCCTAAACCTAATAAGAAATAACATGTGCTCGTGTGGGAATCCCGAAACGGTGGAACATGTTCTGCTGGAATGTAATACGCTCATAGAAAGAAAATGAAAAAATCCTTTAACAATTATAAAATCCCTTTAAATATGGAAAATGTACTTTTTTGGTTTGAGGAAAAGAAAGCAACAAGGATGATGGTGATCAATGCCTTATTTGAATTTTTGACTGATTCGAGCCTGCTCCCGAGAATCCTTGGCCCTCTGTGCCCGAAAACCTAAACAAGCTTACTAAAACGAGATAGGAAAAGGACGTAAACAATAATCAAAAAAACGGAATCAGCTAGCCTCCTCGAATGGGAAAAGAAGAAGAAAACTTACATAAGTCTCTTGGCAGGGGCCTTGTGGCCTCAATCTCAAATCAAGCTATAAATTTAAAACCATAAGTCCAGAAACCTGAAATGTTTTATATTTAAAATGTGTTGCTTAAACCTTTGGCTATTACACACTAAAATTGATATAGTCCTCTGAGACCTCAGCAGGGGCCGGGAGGCTCCAAATACAAATCAAGCTATAATTTTTATACGAAAAGGCCTAAGAACTTGAAATTTTGTATTTTTGCCCCTCCATTTATTATAGTCATGAGCCGCTACTGCTCGTAACATATTGATGCTAATATCCTTTTATCGTTGGATAATGATGCCTTAACTAATTTTTTATAAACTTTTTTTTTTTTTTTAAAGAAATATCAATAAATCGTAACTTTGCTAACGCTGATAGTGCTGATAACGGACTTCCACTGGTGTCAGCGCCACCATTCGAGAGGGACGTGCATTATGCCAAACTCGACCATAGGATTTGCTTAAAGATTCTGAATTTGTAGATGAAGTAATTTTGCTAAGACTGAGTTTCTGGTCCTTCCAAGAGAGCCTGCTCAGTGCAGTCTCCATGTTAGGGGAGCCTCATTGAGACAGGTGGAGAAGTTCAAGTATCTCAGGATGGCGTTCATGATTGATGGGCAGCGGTATAAAAAATTAGATAGCCGGATTGGTGCAGCAAGCTGTGTCAGACGTGAACTGTGGCGATCCGTGTTTACAAAATGTGAGCTGGGAAACAAAAAAGAAGACGACATGTAGGTCGTAAGTTTTTGTTTTCAAAACCCCACGTGGAAATTAAACAATAAGTTGCAAGTGTTGCTTCACGTGAGAAAGAACGATAGCTCGCGCTTCGAAGCTCTGCGAATGATCGCTTCACCCAAACAACAAAATGGAGTCAACGAAACAGGAACAGAGAGCAGTAACTCGTTTTTTGACATGTGAAGGGGTTTCAGTTCTGAAATTCATCATCCTATGCAGAACGTCTATGGAAATGACTACCTAACCTTCACTCGTGTTTGGGCATGGAGCAAGAGGTTTTCGGAGGGACAGTCATCATTGCAAGATGATCAACGACCTGGACAAGCAAACCGTGCCACACGGAAGATTTCAAAGCCAAAATTGATGCTGTCTTAAAGAAAAACAGAAGAGTGACAATCTATGTTGTGGTTGCTAAAACTGGCCTTAGTCGTGGAACTGTTCACTCCATTATCAGGAACCATCTGCACTACAGAAAAATCTGTGCATAATGGGTCCCGCATCATTTGACATCAGAACAACTTGGAGTTCAAATGGTAATGTCCCTGCAACATTTTACTCGCTATGAACAGAAAGGAGAGAGTTTTCTCGACAGAATCGTTACAGGGGATGAAACTTGGTGCTTTCATTTCCAGCTCGAAAGCAAACGTCGTCAATGGAAGCATTATGGGTCACCATCCCTGAAAAAATCAAAAGCAATCACAAACAGCACGGGGAAGGTGATGTTGACCGTGTTTTTTGACCGCAAAGCCCAATTTTACTGACTTTCTTGAAAAAGGCACCACAGTTAGCGCAGCATGATATGCGGAAGCATTGAAAACACTGTGTACGACCATCCAATGCAAGCGTTCTGGACTTCTTACAGAAGAAGTACTTCTTCTCCATGACAACGCGCGTCCTCACACCTCGAAAACAACGGTAGACCTCATCAAAAAGTTCAACTGGGAAGCAATGCAGCATCCACCTTACAGCCCTGACTTATCCCCATGTGACTTTCACGTGTTTGGGAGCTCAAGAAACGTCTGAAAGACCGAAGGTTTCAGTCAGACGATGAAGTGAAGGAAGAGGTTTTCGAATGGTTCCACACGCAACCGAAAGGCTTCTTCCATAAAGAATTACAAGCCTTGTTACACAGTGGGATAAATGCCTTAATGCATTTGGAAAGTATTTTTAAATTCCTTGTATACACATTGGATAAAATAAATAATTTTCGTTTTCATTTGTACGCCCCTTATAGTTATGTAAGGAGGTCACATTATTTACTCTAAATTATACATCATTAGAATATTTATCAATTTGGCTTTCATTCCTTATTCTAAATTATTAATCAGACTATTAAGACCCCCCCCTAAAAACCTTACATGTGTTAGTTTTCACATTGTTATATTTTCTTCTGAGTATATGCCACTATTTACCCAAATCCATGTTAATTAAAAAATAAATTATGTTCTTGTGTCTAGTTGAATCATTTGTTTTTTTATGTAATTTTGCCAGAATTCAATTGAATGTCTTCTGTAAATTCTTTGTTGTTCTATCTCTCTTTCCTTTATAATTTGATCTGCTGTTAAAAATAAAAGCCTGATATAGTGTACCTTTCTGTAATCTTATTATTAAAATATTAGTTTACTCAGTCAAAAAATATATAAATAAATAAATAAATAAATACATAAAAATCACCACCATATTACTCAATACAGAAACCAATTCTGACTCCCCCTCAGAAAAATCAAATGGAGTACAATTAGTCTCAGCCAATACAGTACTCAAAAGTAAATCATTTTCAAGTTGAAACTACTAGAAAAAAGTTACTATTTAAAGTACAGGGTCTTTATAATTAAAGTTCCATTTTGATATGGCCATAAAAAAAATACTGGGCCATAATAATACTTGTAATATTATACAAGAGGGCATGGGAAGTTCATACCCATCAAAAAAAATAGTTCAAAAGGTCACCACCAGCATGGAATGGCGCTCTATGCAATATTCGTATACGAAATTAGACACGAAGACACAGGTTAACAAGTCTTTAATCGTTACTAAAATTAGTTACATGTTGAATGTGGCCTGCACCATTTACTGAAAGCAGGTTACACCGAATTACTGTGTCTAATTTCGTATACGAATATTGCATAGAGCGCCATTCCATGCTGGTGGTGACCTTTTGAACTAATTTTTTTTTGGTGGATATAAACTTCCCATGCCCTCTTGAATAATATTATCAAGTATTATCGCTTTTGGTCCAGTAGTTTTTTATGGCCATGTCAAAATGGAACTTTAATTAAAAGACCCTGTACATCACATACACTGCCTTACAAGAGACAATTTTAAGAAACTGTCTCTGTACCTTCCCTAATAGCTGTGGCTCTCCACCACAACTTTGTTGAAAGCATGCCCAGAAGGGTGACTGAGATAACTTTGAGATGAATTATAGAGGTATACACTGAGGGGCAATTTATTATATGCTGAAAAACATATATTGGTTTCGCTCTGTGTGTCTGTCTGTATTCCGACGATTACTCGAGAATGCTTTAACTTTTTCAAACTCTGCATAATTCTGCCATCAATAGAGACCTTTCATGACTATTGAGACCCAAACCCGCACATTAAAATTTTTTATTGGCAAAATACGGCATGTAATATGTCATTCGAACGGGAATAACGAGCACAAGACGAATGTGGGCTTCTTTTTGATATTTGAAATGCTATGTCCGAGAAAATGATCCCGAAGGAGCACTTCAATGACCCCTTATTACGAGCTTTAGCTACAGCTATATATAAGAATACAAGTTTAATCAGTACGCTTGTCTGTCCAGCCGACCGCGTTTGCACGATAACGAGAAAATGGATGAACTGAACTGCCATTTAAGCATGTGCACTAATGTTAAGAATATATAAATACATCAATCGATGCATACTGACAAGTCATAAGTGAATACAGTGTTACTTTTTGTTTATCATTTATGCATTGTTGACATCAGCTTGGAACATGTGCCAGTTATGAAGCTTTGTCGAAGCATGCGCTCATTTCTTTTTTAATATTCAGTGCTGTTAGGCCTACTGTTAAATGTGGCTAATTAATGTTACGGCGATTGTTAAAAATGGCTAATTAATTTTAGGCCTATTATTATCAACAAATAATTACAGTTATGAATTTTTAGCGACTGTTGTAATCTTATGCATGTTGTATACAGCCTGTGTAGCTCTTAATATAGAGGAATGCGAGAAGATATTGCAAACGTACAATAACTTTATAATAGACACCATATAAATTATTTTGAATTTGCAATTTTTTACATACAGTGAAACCTGCTTAAGCCGGAATCTGTATAAGACGGAAACCTGTCTTTCGCAGAAAAAATTTTCGATCCCGGCAAAATGCCTAAAGAAACCATTTAACAATTCTGTATAAGACGCAATCTGTTAAAAGGGAATTACAGTATATAATATATTACATGTATTAATTAAATTCATTATTAATTAATAATAATAATAATAATAATAATAATAATAATAATAATAATAATAATGTAACAACAACATGAGTATCCCACCAGATAAAGGAAAAAGAGGGAAAAGCCCGATGTTTTCCCCCAACGGGCCGAAGCCCAAAACAGGGTTAATGAAAATTACATGTAAAATAAACGAATATAGAAATAAAATTGATAAATACCAAAAAAATTAAAACAAGAAGAATAAAAAAAACTAGTAAAAGAAAAACATAAGTCGAAAACAATAAAAAAATATTAAAGACTAACGTATAACAACATAAATTAAAAGCAAAAAAAAAAAAGAAATAAAGAAAACAGAAGAAATAAATCAATAAAGTAATAATAACACATAGCAACAATAGGAGAAAAAAAAAAACAAGACAGACCTGAAAGAGAAAATAAACTAACTAAAATTATACTTTAGAATCGAATAATGCGATTTGATTATCTTTAAAAATCTTCCAAGTTATAATCCGAAAAATTAATCATAAAATTCGCAATAAGTTTCATTACAGGATTAACGTCGCATAAGTTGGTCCTCCATTTACACGTACATCTTAGAACATTCGACGACGCGCCCTTCTCAAATCCTGAAAATTAAAGTCCCCATTTATAGCTGGCACCCAAGTCTTGTTATGGTATATGCTAATAAGATTATTAAACAAACATCTGCTGATGATCCCATTAATATTGAACATTTGATTGTTGGAAAGCAATAAATTGTGCGAATTAAACCTGGTGGTCAAAAAATTCTTGAAACTAGTGAATTTGCGTTGAATAAACGCCAGCGCTTGATTATTGCCACCATACCAAATCCACACGCAATAAAGAAGCTTGAGTATTACAAAATCCTTAAGCAAAAATATAAAAAGAGAAATATCAGAGAAATATTGAGTCAAACGTTTCAGAATGCCAATACGACGAGAAATATCACTATCAAGTGCTTCAATGTGATTTAAGAAGGAACAGTTATCAGAGAACGGGACACCTAGATCCTTGATCTCGGTCTTTCTTATCAGAGGGCCATCCTCCGTACCGTACTCAAACAAAAAGGGGGCTGTTTTTCTATTAAAGGAAACGACAAACGACTTTAGTTCATTAAGCACCAGACCGTTGTTAACTGCCCATTTGGATAAGATAGTGAAACTGCGTTGTAGGGTCTCACAAGCACTCCAGCCATCAATGGCGAAATAGATTTTTAAATCGTCCGCGTAGATTTGGACTTCGGTAGGTTCTCCACTTAACGCAAACGGGAGATCGGCGATAAAAATATTGAACAATAGGGGGCCCAAAGGGGACCCCTGAGGAACACCGCTTTTGATAGGGAAAGCGTGATGTGAAGCGTCCGATACTCTCAGTTTAAATCTTCTACCACTGAGCATCGAAGAAAACCATTTAACAGTTGTAGGAAAGAGCCCCGCAAAACGCAGTTTTTCCAATATTAACGCTGTCGAACGCTTTAGAAAAATCAAGATAAAGGGCGTCGACTTGGATTCTGCGATCCATGTTGCGTGTGACATAGTGTAAAAACGTGGCCAGATTAGTCTGAGTTGATCGCCTTGGGCGAAAACCATGCTGCGAATGCGACAAATTAGAGTCAATATAAGTGGCAAGCTGTTCCGCCAAATGAGTTTCCATCAGCTTTGCAGGAAAAGGGATTAAAGTAATTGGCCTATACGTTTTTTGTACATTATTACTACCATTCTTAGGATACGCCGGAGGGAATCACCCAATGTTGTCCCCCAACAGGCCGGAGCCCAAAAACGGGGTTAATGAAATGAAAATAAAATACACAAAAATAAAAATAAAATTGATTAAAACCAAAACTATTTAAGAAAAAACGACGATGACAAACAGGTAATAAAAAAATGAAAAACTTAAATAAACAAACAAAAAAAAACAAAAACAAAAATCAATGTTAAAGACAGAACAACAATAATAAACAAAGTAATAATAAGACAATCGAATGATGAAGAAAAAGTGAAAAACTAGGTAATTTAGAAAAGCAGATACGTTATTTAAATATTTAAATACTAAAAGCAGAGAGGATGACCTCCTTTTGTCCAGATGAGAATTCGTTAAAATTAGCTTTAAGTTTAAAAAAGGGATCATTATTCGATATTTTGGTTTTCCATTTTCTTATAGAAGAAAGCGTCTTAGCGTATCTACTGGACCTAGACTGATGGAGAACAAGATTAGATCGCAAGTCAGGGACGCAGATGCTTCCTGTATTGATTCTAAACAATGTTGTATACATGAACCTTTGGAAATTAACTAATAAGTTAAAAATACTGGCATTATCAATCAACGTTAAATGACTTGGGAATTCAAATTTTAAAAATTTATAAAAATTAAAAACTTTGCGCCAATGAAATAGTAAATACAAGGCTCAAAAACCTTTTTAATCAAGAATGCAGCATGCACAACTTTAAAGAGTAGGAAAAGTCTGATGAAATGACAAATTTGCTGCAATGGAAAACATTTGACAATGGTGTACTTAATTTTTAGACATACCTAAGTAAAGGCCATTATTGGTATTCAACTGCCGTAAGGAACCGGGAGATAAAGTTGTAGATACCAACGTATCATCGATAAAAAGCATTCCTTCTTTTTCATGTCTAATCAACAAAGTAAACCAACACAAATATGTTATTCAGAATGTAGTAAATACTATTTTAATAATAAAAAGCATTTTTGGGCTACCTTATAATTTTTATTCGATGCCACTGTCCATCATCAATTCTTGTATGATTCGCTACTGCAAGTGCTTCACCACTTCCAAGATTATAATGAAAATGAATGTATCCACCTTTCATTCCAATTGCCAAATAATCACTTGATGATGTCATTTCGTGCTCTCCAATCCATAAAATCAAGCCATCAGCAGAATCTGCCTTCACTGTTATCTCCAGCTGCATTTTATTACCTACAATTCTACAAAAGAAATAACAAATTAATAAGAACATTTCTTAAAAATAATAAGGAAATGTAAGTCATAGCAGGGCTGTACCAAGATTTTTGGGAGCAAGAGCTAGCTTTTCCTCCAAAAACTTTAAGGTATGGGTCTACCCCCTTCCCCTTTCAAAATAAATTTAATCTTGGAAAAAAAATAGAGTCATTCCCCTGAACCATAGAAACTATTCAGGTTTATCATACTGAAAATAGTTTATTCTAAATAATAAGCTTTAAAATTAGCGCTACTATTTGTTAAAAATCCATAGCAGCGCTAATCTTTGCCTCTTGTATAATGCAGTCCCACAAATTTAGCTGATTTTTCAGGCCAAAATTTTTTGCATTATAGTAGAACACTTATGGCAGGACTCCAGCATGTGCAAATAATCTTGTCCTGAAATGGAAAACTCAGCAAATGAGAAAGATCCAATAAGCTTATCATGCATGCATTAGGCCACACCAAATGTCCACTTCAATCAAAACTTGTGCGTGTTCAGATTCCCATATCAGAACATTGTGTTAATTCACTTTCCCTGACATTTGAAAAGATTATATGGCCTTATCAATGATTATATGGCCATATTCAAGATAATGATTATCGTTATCAATTTGGTCGAGAATCACCATAGCAAAGTTCCATGACAGTATGGTTGTCTGTTATCAAGGCCGAATGATGCGCATCTTATAAGCATGAAAACGAAGCCTCTGTAGAAATGTAACCACTGTGCTGTGATATATACCAAGTTTTCTTGAGGCACAATGAGTGGATTTGTGAGTACTTTGTTGAAAAGCTTGACGGATAGCTCCATAGTCTCTTCTCTCACACTAGGCCTGGCATTTCTTGGAAGGTCAGATACAATTCCTGTCTCTGTAAACTTGTGATACCAATCTTTCTTGCTCTTAACATCTGGAGGGTCACGTCCATACTCATTTCTAAACCTTCTCTGGACAGTAATCTGTGACTAGTCAGTCAGTTTTTATTTTTCTTAAATAAACATGATTAAGTTGTTTGGGCCTTTGTTTAAGAATTAACGCTATGTCTATGAAACTAATTAAAGGTTGTTGGCCTGTTGTTTTTGTTATGTTTTCAGTTAAGCAATTTTTTATCAATGCTTTGTTTTAATGATGTAATTAGTTGGTAAGACAAAAGTCATTGTTGTAATGAGAAATTCTCGGTAGAAGTGCAAGCATTCGCTTGGCTTGTAATTTAAATGTGACGGGGTAACATTGTTGAAGCAGAAATTTTTACTGTTGTTTTTATGATTTTTTTTGCGTGCGTGCGTGCGTGCTTGTGTGTGTGTGTGTGTGTAAGTAAGAAACAAGCAAGAGCCCTAGAAAGACTCTTATGCAATGACGTATATTAAAGATAGACTCCGAATCCTATTGTTAACAGCGGCAAAAAGTGAAGCAAATTGAGCCATGATAGATCTGGGCAGGAGTGAGCCGTGGAGTAATTACTTGTCTGGTTGCTTTTTTTTTTGAAGATTTTGGGCCCGAGGAATAATTAATTCAAAACCATTATTCAAAGTTGTTCTGCGTACAACTGTACAAACAGACAAGAAAGAGTATCAGGAATCATTTTCCACAAAACTAAATCAAAAATACGTAACTAAAATGAAAATACGTTACAGAAAGACAAACGAAACGAAATTGAAATTGAAACCATGATCGAAAAATTGTTTATAAAATATAATAAAATACTTCAAATACAAAGTAAACGAAAAGATAAACTTATCACTCCGTGATCGGCGTGTGAAAGAATTATTAATCAGCTACTCTCGTGTTTAGCCATGTGTTTTGCATCAGATTCACTCACTTTCAGCCATGACAGTTCTGGGCATGGAGCTTCCCAATTTGCTTCAAGTTACAACAATAGGATTCGGAGTCTATCTTTAATATACGTCATTGCTCTTATGAGGTTAGCCACGACAATTGTTTGGTTGTTTTGATTCATTAGTGGCAATAACTGCTTAATTGTTTGCAAGGAAACCCCTTCACAATGAACGCTTTTAAGTCAGTATGGTTTTTGTTGTTGTGTATGTGGCACACTTTGCGTAAATTACCTCTGTTCAATTACTAAAACTAGTGAACTTATTAAAAATTACTTACTAAAAATTCTAAAACTAGTGCCACTTATAGACGTAAATGTGCCCTGTTGAATGAAGCTAGTCGAATAGTTATTAACACAACACAATGTAGTAAAGACTTATAATAAGAAAATAAACTGTTGTTATGCCATTAAGTTAAGTAGATCAACTGAAGGTCATCACTGCCTATGCAGCTGTTAAGCACAGTATTTATGCCAATGGTGTACTTTAATGCACCGAATTTTGTACCATAACTTTTGTTAATTTAATTTAAAGTTCTTTATTTGTGAACAGTTGTGCTGAGAATGTTACATATGGCACAATCTAATCTAGGGAAACGATCCAAGTCAATGACCTGTGCTATAATCCCCTAGGAATTAGTTGTGGTAATAGGAATAGCAGAAATCAAACTTTGTAACTGCTCCTTGCACACAGAAATGATATTAATCTACTATCTTAGCCCTCTAAAATTCTGTTTGTGTTGCTTTGCTGGATGATCAGTGATTGTCCTATTGTATTTATCTGAGGGATTAAGCCATTGGTGAATGTATAGAATTATTAATGCAATCATTCTCTGGCCTGTTGGAGGGAATATCTATAGTGTTTGGTCGCATATTTCCGAGGAACTTAATTAAAGTTTCAGCGGCTTACAAGATGGGGGGGGGGGCCAGGCGGAACCACCGAGAGAGAAGGCCTCTGTGATGAAAGTAATACATTGTTACGTCATCATAGTTAGGGCAAATTTATGGCTAATTATTGGTAGAAATACAAATAACAATGCCCTATTTATGATGATGTAACAATGTATTACATTTCATCGCAGAGGGCTTCACTCTCGGTGGTTACGGACCAGGTCTGTTAAGCTTGTATTTAACTGAAATTTAAATATGTTGTTACGCACCCCTCCCACTATTATATTGTGCCCTGAGCGCGTGGGTGGGGGTGCCAAAAGGTACCCTCCAACAATGCGCACCCACGCGCGGCAGGAGCTGGTTGTTTTGACTTGCGAGGGGAGGTGTTACTTGGACAAGGAGCAGACGTTTGCTTCAAAACGAATAAACATTTTATTCAATTGAAATACAAGTAGATATGCATAAATAATCTGGGGGCCCCATAAAACGTATATTAAACATTAACCTCTAAGAAAAGTAATTAACCACCGTTTGATACCCAAACACTAACTAGACTAACCAAGTCCCTTGCGTTGGTTTTGCTGGCGCATGAGCTGTAGTGGACGACTAGCAAACATAAGCAAGCAGCAATACATGTTCAACTACAGAGGCTGGCAACTGCCACAATCCCAACAACGCTCCTGAGCCTTAGGCCGAATAGAGGGGCCACAGGAAGGCATCACGCTCTCCTTTGAAAAATCCCAACCCTGAGTGTCTTCTAATATCACAACTCCACAGACTGGGGGAGGGGGAGCAGTAACCCCTAAATTATCAACGATTGACGCTCTAACAACTACAACATACACAGCAATGCACCCTCTAGACGCTTCTCAGAGCTACTACACAAGACATATGTGGGCTGACACCACTCCACATCAAAGAACAGTTTTAACAAACCATTGATTTGCATGCTTAAGATGCTGCTCCAACTACAGCCTCATGTGCACAGCTCAGCCTCACAACTTCCAGGCAACCAGAAAAAATACAGGGCGTTTAAACAAAAATAACAAATACTCTATCTCAAGGGTCACTTGATCCGGCAGGAACACATACATCAGTTCTGCACTAATGGAACACGAGCATAATGATCCATAAAAAAAACAACGATTAACGCTGTTCATAAGTGTTCATTTCACGACAGCACTTTGAAAAACATTAATGAACGTCGCACAAAATTGCCGAGAAACCAATTGACAACGGGCAGGGGAGAACAATTCTGTTCCGTTTCGTATTTAACCCTATCTCCTCAAACACATGCAGTTCTCTATTGGCAGGGAAAACAAACAGGAATGATCTCACCGTTTCTTGTGCGGAATCACCGCCGAGTTCTCAACTTGGTCGAGCTTTTCAATTAAAACAAAGTGACAAAAGAACATCAATTCGCAGCATTCCAAAAGCACAGCTCACAAGAGTTTCACTCCGGTCATATGTCGACACCATGGAAAAGCAGGACAGGAATAATTACTTTGTCCCCATCCATTTCCACACATTGCGCCAGCGCGTGATAGTCGGGTGAACCCGTCGAAGAGGAATTCCGAGCTTGTTGTTGATACCAGGATTGAATGGCCGCTTTGGACCATCTTCTGCAGCACAATAATGCTCACCCACGCACAATTGCCAGACATTAGAGGTGCTGCAGTGCCTACAGTTCAAAGATGAAAGACTTTACACCTAGCGACTTTCACCACTTCCCAAAGAAGAAAGAACACTTTAAGGGACACGAGGTGAAAGATGCAATTCAATCCTCATGTCGACAATAATCCTGGAATTCCTCTCCGACAGGTTCACCCGACTAGTCACGCGTTGGTGCAATGCGCGGAAAGGGATGGAGACTATGTAGAAAAGTGAATAGTGCATTACATAGAGGACAAATGTAAGTATCAGATACAAAAAGAATTTTGAAAATCAGTTAACAAATAAAAAATTTATGGACCAGGAGGCAAAAATTCTTGAACAACCCTCGTATATTTCATTTGAGGAAGGTAACAAATTATTTATTTTTAATAAGTTATTATTATTATATTATTATTATCCAGGGTCGATACAAAAATCAGCCCATCCCCCTTTTATTATCGTAACCGAAGCAGATATGTCGATTTTGATGAATCCAATGAATAGGAAGTTGTAGGTACCTATCCCATGGTGCATTTATCATCATCCGAAATTTGCAAATTAGGATATATTCAAATCCTATCTTAAAAACCATAACAAATACACAAAAAATTCCAATTTAAGACTTGTTCAGCATGGAATTCTGAACAAAACAAAAAAAAATTCCAAAATCCGATGATCATGTTGATCATCAACAATCGCAATCCAAAGCCGAAGATCAGGTTGACCATTTCAGAGGAACAGTGTAGCTTGCCATCCTGGAATTGTTCTGTCTTCTGTTTGCTGACAGATGTCTTTTATTTGCTTTTCCTCATGAAAGTGAACGTAATTATGGTAATTTTTGGTAATTTCTTGATTTACATGTTGAACATTCAGATGTCTTTTGAAGTACATAAGAGAGGTCATAATAAGTTCAACATGTGATTGTTGGTGATCCGTTCATCGGATTTTGAAAAATTTTTTGTTTTGTTCGGAATTCCATGCTGAACAAGTCTTCAATTGGAATTTTTCGTGTATCTGTTACAGTTTTTAAGATAGGATTTGAATGTGTCCTAATTTGCATATTTGGAATGATGAAAAGTGTACCATGGGATAGGTCACCCACAACTTCCTAGTCACTGGATTCATCAAAATTAACATATCTGCTTCGGTTATGAAAATAAAAGGGAGGAGAGGCTCATTTTTGTCTCCACCCTGTATAATAATATATTAATACATGTAATAAGTTATTATAAATAAATAATTTGTTACCTTCCTCAAATAAAATATATGCAAAAAATTATAAAAATATGTTGTTAATAATCAATATTAGTTTCATATATAATTTGTTCAAAAATATGTTTAAAAAAATTAAATTAAACGAAATTAGGAAAGCAGCAGGATTTGAACCCAGGACCTTTAGCATTGTAATCTATCAACTTACCCACATTGACCACTTGAATGTCATACTGTCTGAATTTGTAAATATACATCAATAGCCTACATAACTGACTGTAAATAATTATATATCGTAAACTAATGCCCATTAGCACGAGTTACTATGCCATATAATAGTGGGAGGGTGCGTAACAACATACTTAAATTTCAGTTAAATCCATTTTTAACATACCTGGTGCCCCCCTTGTTGGCTCTGAGTAATATTTAGTGGAGCATCTGGTGACAATTTATCATAAAGTGCTAATATGTACAGACCATAACTTATGTGGATAGGCTGCAATTAGTGATTGTTGTGTGGCTTTCATAGCATTTGGTCACCTGGTTGAGTATCACAGGGGTGTATCTCAGTATCACACAATCAAAGTCTGCATGTTCCGTACAGGTTAAGATATTGCTTGTGTTGTTTGAGGTTACTGTGCTCTTCCTCTATAAAAAAGGACACATGACGTTTTCCAAAGTGTCTAGATGCACCTTACTCATGGCCTCAGTTCTCTCAAGTTCTCTCTCGAGGGGCTCCTTGGATGCTGAATGATGAAAGCAAAGCTTTCGAAAAGCGCTTACAGACTCAGGTTGTATTTTTTCATTTTATTTTCGGTCTTTTTCTTTTTATGTTTGTTCAATTCCTGTTTCGTTGTGGAAAAAGAGTTTTATTTTATTCTTAAGTTAATCATATTATATTATATTATATTATATTATATTATATTATATTATATTAAATTACACAAAGTGGTATACTGAGTGGCATTGCCCATTGGCTTAAGAATTTTGCTTACATGTACTGTTTTTATTGTATGACTCACCATGTCCTGTCAGTTTGTAACCCAAAATGATTTTAAGGGGGGGGGGAGCTTTAATTCAATAAATTGAATTTTGGTGATTTATTTAAACAATCAAAAAAAGTTAATAATTAATATTATAAACTGGAGATAAGCCTCTCAAGCATCAGGTAAAGATTTTTCTATCGAAAAATGGAAGAAAAAATTCTGCGACCTGGGTTCGAACCAGGAATCTGGGCTGTCATGGCTGATGCCTCTACCAGTTGGGCTATCGCAGACACCTGGACAGCCATGCTGTCTCAAGGTGTCTTAAAGACAACCAAGTTGTCAAGGTTGAAAGCCCAATGGGAGGCGGGCACCTGGCTCACAGATCAAGAATCTCTCCTATCCAACCATCAGAAAGTTAGTGGAACTCACATATAAATTAATAATAATTAATATTATAAAGTGGAGATAAGCCTCTCAAGCATCAGGTAAAGATATTTCTATCGAAAAATGGAAAGAAAAATTCTGTGACCTGACTCTTTACCTGATGCTTGAGAGGCTTCTCTCCAGTTTATGATATTAATTATTATTAATTTACCTGTGAGTTTCACTAACTTTCTGATGGTTGGATAGGAGAGATTCCTGATCTGTGAGCCAGGTGCCCACCTCCCATTGGGCTTTCAACCTTGACAACTTGGTTGTCTTTAAGACACCTTGAGACAGTATGGCTGTCCGGGTGTCTGCGATAGCCCAACTGGTAGAGGCGTCGGCCATGATAGCCGAGATTCCTGGTTCGAACCCAGGTCGCAGAATTTTTCCTTCCATTTTCGATAGAAAAATCTTTAATCAAAAAAAGTTTATATAATTTTGAACAAAGACCAGAATGTTCAGTTACATGCATTTTTACATTTCTACATTTATTTGTACACTTTGGGAACAACGCAACAGTACATAATTTAAATTATTGTATCTACCATATAATTACCAGTAATGTACATTATAGTATACGGGAATTTCGTCTAAATTTCATCAGGACAGAATGCAACTGCCCCCCCCCCTACCATCTTCAGTTTCATCCTTTGAATGAATGCAGCAGATATTCAGCCAAACAAGCATTAGACAAACAGACATTCAACTGAGGAAGATCTGACTGAAGGACATATGACCAGATGGACATTTCACCGATAGATAAGTATAGAACATTGGACATTTGACACAAAGAAATGACAATCTACTAAATGATCCTTGCTTTTGGCTGTCGAATCCAAAAATGCAAAAGATTATATGAGGCCTTCAGTGCAATACAGTAATATGACTAAGTTACATATTTGCATATTTGGGTTAATGGCATTAATAACAATCGTACACCATAAAGTTCAAAACAAAAGTGGTCTAAACCACCTTAAATGTATATTCATTAGATGGCAGCATCTAAACCGTTATAACCCACATTAAAATCAGAAATCGCTGTTATTTAAAATTAAATTAATCCAATATTAAAACGTGCCAATTTATACAAGATAATAGGCTAAAAATTAAAATGGTTCCGTTCTTGGTTTCTGAAAAATCTATTTAATAAAACTGGCCTTTTTTCTTTTTCCATATTATCTCAATGTTAATATTTTAGGGTTTGTCCATTATTGCGCTGAAGTCCTCTTATAATAGAGGTATAAAACATATTTTCTATTTTTCAAGAAGTTATTATATCCAATATACTGAGTGTAAATTAAATGTCGGGCACTACTTGGAAAAATGTTTTCTAAGGACAAGGAAAATATTCAAGGAAGTTTTTGAATAGACGATTTAGGTCTTGAAAAACACGACTTTGAAATGTGATGTCATCATATCCGGCAATGCGATTAATTCACCACAACATTTACTGCAGAACGTTGTATGAGTCCATGTTTTTCTTGTTGTTAGTAGAAAAAGGCACTGAGCCAATTTATTCAATGGATTATTAAGCGAACAACAAAATGGCAAACATGATCTGATGTATGGACTTGCTGGAGGTAATCATGCTGAAGCATGACGAATATATGCAGAGAGGTTTCTACAATGACATCTCCCCAATGAAAAATATTTCATTGTTTGGCTTAACGTCTGAGGGAGACAGGATCTTTCCAGACGTTACCACTGGTAAGAAAAACTGCATTAACAGAACTATGCTGTAGCACATTGACGACCATACTGGAGGCAGTACAAGAAGAATTGCATTGAGGGAAGGTATCAGTCACATGACAATCTGGAACATTGTAAAAATAAACCCTCTGTATCTCTATCACCTGCAGAAAATCCAAAATCTGTGTGGGTGTGATTTCAAAATCATTTTTCTTTTAAACAGGATTGAATATTCATTTTAAGATAAAATAAAAGTAAAACATTTATTTCAAGAGACTAAATAAATGAAACATTTTATGTACACCATAGATATGTTTGCTTACAATAAAATTATATAATTGAAAATAACAACTGTATTTATACCTCTGTTATTCAGGCTTTAAAGGAAATTCCAAAAACAGCTGAACAACTTTAGAACAAAAAGTGCTAGTCATAAATTATTTATCTATAGGAAACTGCTCATGGTCAATTGAATAAAAGTATTCCCGGTGCTCTAGTGTAAGCATTGAGAAGTTATAAAAACTATTTTTGACTATGATAAATACAGAAAAAATTTCTCAACAGCATTTTTTAAATTAATGATGAAAAAAAAAGGAAGGAAAATTCCACAGCCTGGATTCGAAGTAGGAACCTTCAGCTCAGGTTGCTGACGCGCTAACCAATTGTGCCCCTGCAGACATGAAAGCATTACGCTATTTACATGTCCTTTGGGTTTGGTTAGAGTAGTTGCCTAGTCTGCAGGCTGGGACTATCTTTGTGTACAATTTTGTTTCCTATTTTTCATCATTAATTTAACATTCAAGGTAGCGTATGATAAAACCCTCAAGAACCCATTTTTATTAAGCAATGAGTGTCGTCCTCACAGTGGTTCAGCACAAAACTTGTTTCAGCATTTTGAGTATTTGCCATTATCTGTTGCAGTGTTGCCAGGTTTTGAAAACAGAAAGTGCTACAGTGCCATCTGAATTGTTGCTACTTTATGCTACAGACCCATCTCAATTATGCTACGCTTTATGCTACATATAAGCCTGTCATAAATTACAACTGTTACTGCCAAACCCAAATGAAATGAACTACCACTTATAATTTAAACCTTTTATTAATAACAAAGTTTCAAATAATTCACGAATATTTTGATACATATCGTTATTAAAATGTGATAACATTTCAGTTGATGGTGTAAATGATATGCATGTTCCATCATCATCATCTATATGTTCCATAATTAGAATTTTACAATGAAGGCACAACGGTCCACGTGCATTTAACACTGTCATTATGCACCAACAATTTAAGCATATTAAATAATCTCTTAAAAAAATAAATAAATAATCACATGGTGGCATGATCATACCTTAATTTATGATAGGCAATCGTCTGTTGAGTGAAGCCGTCGTGCAGTACAGTAGCAGCAGTGGGTCCTGACTGCATTCCATGCAGAGATTTCAGGGTTTATATATGCTATTATCACTGCAAACCGTGTTGCCTATAAGAGCCTATGGGCTTAAGTGCTTTGTAATATGCAAGTATAGTACTCTTGGTGACTCATGATGACGTCTCATGTATCTGGTATCTGGATTTTGTTAGAAATGCTACAAAATCGTAAAATATGCTACAAAAGTGCTACAATTTCAATTATGCTACAGTTTATGCTACGACCTCTTTTTAGGCCTCAAATATGCTACATCTGGCAACACTGGTCTATTGTTTTTAGGTTCATTGCTGAGCGTTTAGGTTGCCGTTTTTTCTTATTGCTCATTGACTGATTTTCATTTCCCTACGTCAATGAGTGAATGTCACAACCACAAATCGCAGTGGGGGAGGACGACTGGTGAGTGATCACTTGTTTACTCATGAGCGCCTTCGATGTCGACGGAAGTTTTTCTTTTTTTAAATTCTTTTGGCATTAATTTTTAAAGGTGCATATGGTAAAAGATAAGAAAATAATAGTTATCTTTTATCACACGTGCCTTTAGAAATTAATAACAAAAAAATTCTTAGAAATTGACAGCAAAAAATAGCTCTTTTAAGGAAAGCTCTTTGAACTAGGATTATTTTTAACGACAACGACTCGAAATCTGAGTCTACAGAAAATCAACAATTACAGTGTTGCAGGGCATTGCTGATTTAGTAAAAATTCACTCTTTGCATAAAGAAAACAGTCATAAAACTCGAAAAATGGGAATTTCCTTTACACCCTGTATAGTATTTTACATTAAATGGATTTTACTGCCATGAGCATGAACTATATATTTTGTCATTTCTTTATGTCAAATGTCCTAATCAAGGAAATGTCTGCTGGGCAAATGTACATTAGTCAAATATGTGTTGATCAAATGCCCGTCGATAAAATGTCCATTGTTCAAATGTACGTCAGGCTTATTGCATATTTGGTCAAATGTCCATCGGCTGAATGTCCTTTGGTCAGATGTCCAGGTACCAGAAATAATAATCAACTTTACTATTGATATGGTGCCAAATTCATGGCCTTACACAGTGAATGATAAGGTAAATGTTAAAGCAAAAAGCATGCTTTTATTTTGATGCTTTATTATACCAGCTAATTTAATAATTAAAATTCAAACCTTTTGATTATATCCTCCTGAGTAAACTTCAGGTAGCTATTACCCACAAATTTAGGTATTGTAATACTTTCAAGAACTTCTGAAAGATAATAAAACAATAAATCAGTATCATTTAAGTGAGAGAATGAAATAACTGATAGGAATTTGATTCAAAATGATATAGTATTCAGAATTTAAAAACAAACAGTATTTCAGAAAAAAGGCAGAAATAATACTTAAAAATATTTTGTTTCAATATACTTTTTTTTTTTTTAGCACAGACTTGTTTTTTTATTTCAGTTAAGTAACAACTACTGAAAATTCAACTCAGTTGATTCCAGAGAAAAGGAAAAAAAATACATCAACTTTATGGATCTAAACATCCAAATATACAGGGTGATTATAATTAAAGTCACGATTTCAAAAATCGATAATTTGAAAACAATTATGAGGCAATGGAATTTTGTTTGGCGAAGGAAAAAAAATAGTTCCAAAATCTGCCGACAGATGGCGCTGGCAGGGTTCACACTAATACTTGACATGCGCAGCGCAGACATAGCTGCCATAAAAATGCAGAGCACCAGCTCTTTGCTTGAATGCTTCATCGTGACTCTGACTATGAAGGATCGCACTCTGCTCATGAAGCTCTGTTTTTTTGGCATTATCACTGTTGTCACTTGTAACGTGCTAGTAAACGGAGGTCGCGTTTACCGTCACGTTGAGCTCCAAAGGGAATAAAAGAAAACCCGACTTTCCCTTAAGAAAACACAAAAGGCGTAATAATCAGCAAAACCCAAAAAGATAGTAATATTAACTAAGACTAGCCCGTCAGGTAAATAGAGATTAAAAGGAAAGTTAATAATGTAGAAATAGCGTTAACCCCCCAGTTAACTTAAATGAATAAAATGTCAAAGAAAAACGCGAACTATAAGTTACGTTAACCCCAGATCACAAGTGCTAATAATTCAATACCCCAAGACAACCTTTCAGTAAAGAAAAACTAGAGAAGTCCAAATAAATATTTTCTTTATTGCTGACAGAATATAGGTAGATGATGCAGACAGCAGATAACAAGCAAAGGTCGGAAACCATCTAACGGTAAGACTGGAATGGCAACAAAGGTTGAAAGTACATCGAGTCCACTTCAGGTACAGTCAAAAATCAGAAATCTGCAGATGAAGCAACTTGTAGATATCATGGAAAGCGAAAAGGAAAACTCGGGGAAGGATCGAGGATAGAACAATTAGAAAGGTGTGGTGCGGGGCTTGTACTGCAAAAAATAAAGAGAAACTAACAGCAAAAAAAGAAAGCAAAAATTGGAAATAAAAAAAAAATAGGTTTTCATAAATTCTTAAGTGATACTAGAAAACAAACAAATGTTATGTGATATTCAAATAAGCAACTCCACAAAAAAGGTAGAGATTAAAATTATAATCATCAAACCATTAGACCTCTTCCACAAGGAATCCGAAGGACGGGCAACAAAATAACGCTAGATTAAATACGACGGGATAACACTAAGAGGAATAATACGGGAAAGGCAAGACAGACCAAAGGGTAGACACACGACATAAGAGGTGACGATCGGGCAAGACGGGAACAACATGGTTGAGGTCCTGAAAAACAAAACAATATTAACAAAGTATCATCAAGAAATAAAAGAAAAAAAAAAAAGATACTCTCAATTAAAAGGATTTAAAAATCATAAGGAAAGTAAATTATTAAAAGTTATTAATCAAACAAAGTCCAAAAAAGAAAAGTCGGTTTTCTAAAAACATCTCGGAAATCGGAACATAGATGACAGAAATTCATCTGAAAGGTTAGTTTCCTGTTGAAAACTAGCACGTTGCATTATGAAGGTTCCAGTACAACTCTAAGTCGGACGACGAACTAAAGCATCACTCCGGAATCAGCCGTAAGACGGAAGCAGCCAAAGGACAATGGGATCCACATCATATCTTGGACGGGACGAAACATTCCTATGTCCAACAAACTAAAGTCGTTAGGCGACTTGAAGCATACCTGATGATCAACCGAACACTACATCGGCAAAAGAAAACAAAGTAGCAAACAAAAGACGGTCGACATCATGTCGGATAACCACACATAATCAAAAAAAAACTCGTAGGCTCCTCAGATGTTGCCTGACGAAATCTTAACCCAAGATTGCACAATAAAAGTTACTAACATCTATTAACTGTAAATCCATCTCGATATCCCAGAGATGGGAGAGGAGCTGTTGGAACTGGAGCCGGTGGTATGGCTCCAGAGGGGCACCCTTAGATCATAAAACAGGCAGGGTGCCCAGGCGCACATGCGAATAGGAGTACGGGCAGCCTTCAAGGGCTGCACCGCCTATATAAACGCCTCAAAAGGAGGCCCGTCCGCTCACCGGTGGGTCATCGATGTTGAGGGGAAAGGTGAAGAGATACGAGATGTTGATCGTATCCCCTCCAATGACCTTACAGAGACGCTGAGATGACGAATAGCGTCTCCGAAACGTAGCTGGGCCAAGCCGTGGCCACTCGAGCTGAAGGAAAGACCTAAGATGGGAGGCACCACTCCTCCAGACGGCTGAGGCTGGCGAAGGCACACCAGCAAGTCGTTGCTGACGAGCCAGCCAAAGCTCCCTGTTCATGAAGGCGATGGAAGTGGCCAGGTCCAGCTTATAAGCAACACCGGTGGAGTAGTCCATCAGAAATCGCACTGACTGGATGGAGAAGGCAGTCAGATGAAAATGTCTTGAAAGGCGATCCCAGATGGACTGTGCGAACGGGCACTCGAAAAAGACATGGTCGATGGATTCAGGAGACCCACAAACCAAACAACCAGCAGAGCCGACTACTCCCCACTGATGTAGACGTTGGAGAGTATAGAATCCATGGTGCAGCAGACGCCATTGAAAATTGAAAACAGTCCTCTCGAAGGCGAAGGACTTGATGGCCCTCAAGATGGCTGACCATGGATATTCGGGGTGCCAGCGCACGATGTCAGAAGACGCACCCCGGTCGGCCTGCTGGAAGAACCAAGATAGACGTAGGCTCCCCCAGTCTTGTGGGTCTACCTGACGCAGATCTTGAATAAAGGTCGCTAAGTCTCCCTGGATTCGGTTGTAGAACCCAGGAGATCATAGGTTGATTGTCACTGGCAGCGAAGTGGGAACTGGAAGCCCATTCACCTTGAAGAAGAAACGCAGGTGCAGGAACAGAAAATTGGCCCAGATGGGAGGGGGAAGAAGGAAGACCCGGATCAAGGCAGCCATTCTGAGGTAGTGCCGGATGTTAGGCAGGCCAAGGCCTCCTCCCTCGAAGGGGATATATAGCAGTTCCCGGCGAAGGGGATGACGGGCTGCTGCATACCCCCAAATACAGTCTGCAATCGCACCGTGCACCTTCTTCAAAAGTTGAGGAGATGGCAAGGCGAACAGGCATTTCGATGTCAATAGGGACAAGATGTGGGTCTTGATGAACCTCGCTTTGACAAACATCGAGGTGGAATAACGAAAGTTCTTGCCAAGGCGAGACAAACACTTGTCGATAACTTGCTGCCAGTGACGAGAGTCCATGTCGGGTAGAAAGGAGAAGACGTATCCCAGCACTGTGATTTGCTCACACCACGTTATTGGGAAGGTTTGAAGATAATCCACTGTCTATTTCCCAATAGCGATGCCTTTAGACTTGACGAGATTGATGGAACTTCCCGTCGAAGTGCTAAAGTGATCGAAAGATTCTTTATAGATGCCTAGGGAATACGCATCAGATGCAAATAATACTACATCATCAGCGTATGCCAGCGTACGGATGTTGATGGAAGCAGCTGGCAAATCGTATCCCCGGACATCTGGGTGGCGATTAAGAAATTGTAATAATGGCTCCAAATAAAAAATATATAAGAGGGGAGAGATGGGACACCCCTGCCTAACGCCTTTGGAGAGTTCGAAGAAAGGCGAGTTGGAGCCATTAATCGCCACGCATGACGTGGCAGAAGCATACAGTGCTGAGATAATCGTAGCAAATTTCCGAAGATGAAGATGGTGAAACACTCGGAAAAGAAACACGTGATTCACCTTGTCAAAGGCCTTTTCCTGGTCAAGACTTAGGACGGCAAGAGTCTGACGACGCACACGCGCTTCCTCCATAACACATTTGATGGTGATGATGTTGTCGGACATCCTGCGAGATGGAATAGAGCAGGATTGTCCCGGATCAAAGAACTCGTCGGCGAAGCATTTTAGCCGTTGCTGGAGCACGCCAGTGAAGACCTTATAATCTGTGTTGAGTAGAGTAATAGGCCTCCACTGGGTGACGAGTTCAGGATTCGGTACCTTGGGGAGTAAGATGATTCTCCCCGCGGTAAAGTCCGACGTGATGGAAGAAGGGTCCTTAAGTATGGAGTTGAAAACTTGCACCAGGAAAGGCCCAAGAAGTTTCCAAGTCGCATTGTAGAACGAATACGGGATGCCGTCTAATCCAGGGCTGGACTGATGACGGCCATCCATTGACAGAAACTTCTTGACTTCATCTTCGGAAAAGGGACGGGTAATTGACAGGTCAGCATCCGCAGTGAAAGGTCTAAGTGCCTCGATCCAATTCGTCGTGGCGTCGGATGGAAAGACTGGGTGGCCAAAAAATGATGAAAAATGGGAGTGAAAAGCCGACAAGATATCAGCGTTGGTTTCCACTGTCCCATTCTCCACCACCAAACGATAGCACCTCTTCTTGTTTGCGCGACGCCTCTCCGCAGCGAACGCAGCTGACGACATATTCCGGACGTCAGACGCCCAGGACAGTTTGGCCCTGAGAGCTGCGCCGGCGGCCTTGCGGATCATTAGAGCATTGATCTCGCTCTTCACCTGGCGGATGTCATCAGCATATGCCCCCTTCGGGATGGAACAGCGGAGGAGGCGCAGGATTTCTTGGAGCATGAGGAGAAGGCGCCGATTGCGTCTAGCAGCATCACACCCAATCTTTCTATAGAAGCGACGGAGCTTAGATTTAAAGGAAAGCCACGAAGCTAACGACGGAGGCAGGTTGTGAAGGTGTCTTTCCACAAACCGAACGAACATTCCCTTGTATTTATCGATGTCAAGCAGAGAAACGTTCAGGAACCAATTGTCCGAAGTAGTACCTGCAGAGGAGGCAGGGAATGGAGGGTTCCAGGACCACTTGATGGCACTGTGGTCTGAAAAAGAGCAAGGAATGACCTCCATGGAACCAGAGGCACCAGCGAAAGTGGCGTCTACTAGGAAAAGGTCCAACCTTGATGACACAGAGGGCCCTTGGTGAAAGGTGGACCCCCTTTGGTTGGAATGGGAAAAAGACGCCCACAGATCGAATAGTGCATTCCGCTGGCACAACTGGTAGACATACCCAGATGAAAAGATGTTGTTCTCATCCGGATGGCAATTGAAGTCCCCAGCAACCACTGCAGGTAAGGACGAGCACAGGTAGAAGTCCAGTTCTTCAAAGAATGTCCGTTTCTCTGCTGATAAACACGGGGCGTACACATTAAGCAATCGGAATTTGAGACCAGATAGCAGGAGGTCCAAAGAAATTACCCTGCACTCACAGTCAAAGACGCAGTTCGACACCACAATGGAGGGGTTGAAGATGATGGTAGCAACCCCCTGTCCATGTGGCGAAGATGAGTTGATGAAGAACTGCGCAGATGGATATTGACTGCGAAGGCCAGGTAGGTTAGCAAGCTGCTGCGAAGCAGCAAGCTTAACCTCTTGAAGGAGTAGGATATCTGGCCTGTACAGGGCAACGAACGATGACAAAACCGATTGCTTGAAAGACGAACCAAGGGAACGAACGTTTAAGGAAAAGACCTTCACTGCGAATTTAGGCTGACGGGGGCTGACCTGTATCTGAAGGAGTCTTGAGCCTCACGGATGACGGAGGAGGCCCAGATGTCTTCCGTCTAGGGGAGCGAGCACGTCCCGAAGAGGAAGAGGGGCTGCGATGATGACGGTCTACGCAGCTGTCTCGTTCAGATGAAGAGGACATGGGAATCCCGTCCCTCTTGCTACGATGTCGTCGGGCCTTTTTCTTGCGAGGGCTCTTAGGCGTCGCAAGAAGATCCCGCTGAGCAGACGCTGATGGCTTGGTAGTCCCAGCAGAGGATGAAATAATACCAGGCGTGGGCGCACAGGCGATTCGAAGAGGCTGCGATGCCGATGTGAGAGCAGGTGGAGGAAGAGTTGGAAACTCCTCCACATCAAACACCGACCCGGAGCACAACGAATCGTCCAAGATGACTTCAGCAGAGTGGCAGTCCTCCAACATTGGGGAAACATCAGGCGAAGGTGCACGAGAGGAAACACTCTCTTGCACCACATTAGGCCGAGGAGGGGGAGTCGGCATCTCCTTCCCAGGAGTCGTAGGACGTGGCGACGATGGTGGTGTCGTCTTCGAAATCCTTGGTGAAGGAGGAGGCGACGATGGTATGGTCGCCTTCGACTTCCTCGGTGATGAAGAAGGCGTCGATGGTGGGGCCAACTTTGATTTCCCCGATGAAGGAGGAGGTGACGACAACGATGGGGTCGTCTTCGACGTCCTTGGCAGAGGACAAGGCGCTGTTGCTCTGCTCGGCTCAGTTGACTTGGCCGGTGAAGTCATCTTTCCTGGTTGCTGGGACGACATTCCTTGAGGCGATGGCGTTGGGGCTGCTGATAGGGCATCTGACCTCTCCTGGCACTGGTGGAACTTGTGCACGGTCTTGTGGCAGAAATCACATTTCCGAAGGAGAGGACAGTCTTTTCGAACATGAGAAGTCTTTTTACAGTACCAGCAGCACTGCCTCTGGCCCTTGTACGACACGGAGACGGTTATTCCACGCATCACAAGGTTCGAAGGAATGTCTCTATGGAGTTCCATGAAGACTACGATGTCGCCCGTCATCTGAAGAGGAGAATCTGGGTGCAGGGGGTACGAAACTCTACGCACCACCCTATAGTCCGACATGTAGTCTCGGAGATATTTCTCAGCCATCAGTGGCGATGCGCCCCGGATAAGAACTGGAACGTATCCGGGTTCGGCGTAGCTCAGGTGGACGGTGGTTTGTCCAACCTTGATGAAGTCCGCATCGACAATTCGGTCCGCGATATTCTGTTGCCTGCAGAGCATCTTCGATTCTGTCAAAGAAAGCCTCTGCAGAACAGTCACAGCGGGGTGACCCGACGGGAGAACAAGAGGTATACGCGTTTTAGCGTATAGCTCCTTCATGAACATGCCGACGGCGAAGGGGCCGTCGGCAATCATATCAACCATGCGATCCATGGTTGATATCAGGAAAGTTTTAGATTTTTAAAGAGAAAGTAGACCTCCCCCAGGAGACACCAGGGGGAGGCGAACGCACTACACACTTCCTCAAACTATGGATGGGAGAGGCTGTTGGAGCTAAGGCAGATGGTAATGCCTCAGCAGACGCCTAAACAGGGATCTTTAAATTTCTAGGCGCCTAGGCGCACATGCCGAAAAGTGTCTAGCAGTCCTATTAGGGACTGCGCAACTTTTATAAACGCCTCAAAAACGAGGCCCGTTCGCTACTGGCGAAGTATCAGAAGGCCACCGGAAAAGTGAGGTGGAAAGTCTGGTCTCCTCCGATGACCTCGCATAAACACTTAGATGTTGCATAGCGTTTCTTAAACGAAGACGGACCTAGCTGTGACCATTCTAGAAGAAGAAAAAATCGAAGCTGAATGGCCACTAACCTCCATACCGCTGTAAGTGATGGAGAATGACCTAGCGATCGACTTACACGAGCCAGCCAAAGTTCTTTATTAATGAAGGCGATCGCTAGAGCTAGGTCCGGTTTCAATACCTCGCCGGTGGAATCGTTAATGAAGAAACGCACAGACTGGTACGAAAGCTGTACCAGCCCGTAATGCAGCTTCAAACGATCCCAGATAGACTTGGCAAACGGGCACTCGTAAAAAATATGGCTGACCGTCTCGTCAACGCCGCAGAACAGACATCCAGCAGACCCGACCACTCTCCACTGATGAAGTCGTGTAAGAGAGTGAAATCCGTGATGCAACAGTCGCCATTGGTAATTAAATACTGTCCGCTCGAAAGCAAAAGACTTCAGCAGCTTTAGGACTGCTGCCCACGGATAATCAGGAAAAAACTTGAAGATGTCGGTTGTTTCTCCTGAGTCGGACTGCTGGAAGAACCACGATAGGCGCAATGAGCCCCACTCTTGTGGATCCAGACGGCGCAGCATAGGGAAAAATGTCACAATGTCAAGGGAAAAAGTCTTATATAAGTGTGGTTGTCGATGATAGGTAACCACTGGCAACAAGGGTGGTAATGGAAGGCTATTCACCTTGAAGAAGACACGTAGATGCGAAAACACAAAATTCGCCCACATGGGGGGAGAAAAAAGGAATACCCGAATCATTGCAGCCAGTCTGGCCGCAACAAGATAACGTTTGATGTAAACCTAACGGGTAAACCTAAGCCGCCTCTCTCGAAGGGGGTAAAGATAAAAGAGGCCCGCACTGGATGACGACGCTGAGCCGACATTCCCCACACGCAGTTCACCATCGCACTACGCAACCTCTGAAGGTCTTTGTATGAAGGCAAGGTGAATAGGCATTTCGATGTTAACACAGGAAGCACATGCGTCTTTATAAACCTCACCTTGACGAACATTGAAGTTGGGAAGCGAAAGCTTCTGTCGAGGCGAGTGATGCACTTTTCAACCACTTGTTGCCAGTGCATAGAGTCCATAGTCGGTAGAAAAGAGAAGACATAACCAAGCACCACGATTCGGTCACACCACGTTATTGGGAAAGATTTAAGATAGTCCACAGTCCAGTTCCCAATAGCAATACCTTTAGACTTGACGAGGTTGATGGAACTCCCCGTCGAAGTACTAAAGTGGTCAAAGGTCTCTTTATAGATGCTCAAGGAATATGAATCAGACGCAAAAAGCACTACGTCATCCGCATAAGCCAGTGTCCTGATGTTAATGGATGCGGCTGGCAGATCATATCCTCGAACATCATGGTGGCGATTTAAAAACTGTAGTAATGGTTCCAGATAAAAAATGTACAGGAGGGGGGATAATGGACAACCCTGCCTGACACCTTTTAAGAGTTCGAAGGTGGAAGATGTGGAACCATTAATCGCCACGCATGATGTGGCCGAATCGTAGAGAGCGGAGATCATCGTAGCAAAAGCCCGAAGACGAAGATGACGAAACACTTTGAAGAGAAATAAGTGATTCACTTTGTCAAATGCCTTTTCTTGGTCAAGGCTTAACACAGCTAGAGTTTGCCGGCGTGCACAGGCTTCCTCCATCACGCACCGAATGGTGATTAAATTGTACGACATCCTGCGAGATGGAATAGAGCAGGATTGTCCGGGGTTGATGAACTCGTCAGCATAGATTTTAAGTCTTGATTGGAAGACGCCAGTGAAGACCTTATAATCCGTGTTGAGAAGGGTTATTGGCCTCCACTGGGTGACGAGCTCTGGATTCGGCACTTTAGGCAGCAGGATGATTTTCCCCCTAGTGAACTCTGCGGTAATGGAGGAAGGATCTTTGATGATGGAATTCAGCACTTGAACCAAGAAAGGGCCAAGAAGTTTCCATGTCGCATTGTAAAAAGAGTATGGAATGCCATCCATACCCGGGCTGGACTGATGACGGCCGTCCGCTGACAGGAACTTCTTGACTTCGTCTTCGGTGAAGGGACGTGTAATGAAGGCATCGGAATCCTCTGAAAAAGGTCGCAGTGACTCAATCCAATTGTCCGTGGCGTCTGATGGGAAGATTGGGTTACTAAAGGCAGACGAAAAGTGGGAGTGGAAGGCTGATAAGATGTCAGAATCAGCAACCACTTCCCTACCTTCCACAACCAAGCGGCGACATTTCTTGATGTTGGCTCGACGTCTCTCCTCAGCAAATACGGCCGATGACATATTTCTGACGTCAGCAGCCCAGGTGAGTTACGCCAGATGCTTTACGGATCATCAGAGCGTTGATTTCGCTCTTCACCTGACGAATATCGGCCGCAAACTCCTCCTTAGGGGTGGAATTTCGGAGGAGCCGGAGGATTTCTTGGAGCATAAGGAGATGACGACGGCGGCGTCTCGCAGCATCAATCCCAATCTTCCTAAAAAATCGTTTGATTTTATCCTTGAAAACAAGCCACGAAGCAAGAGTAGGAGACACATTGTGGAGATGTTTTTCCACAAACTGAACAAACATTCCCCAGTATTCCTTGTCGTCGAGCAGAGAAACGTTCAGGAACCAGTTTTTGTTTGAAGCACTGCCTGCGGCGCAGGCTGAAGATGGAGGTTTCCAAGACCACATGATGGCACTGTGGTCAGAAAAAGAACACGGAATAACCTCCATCTGTCCAGGTGAGCCAGCAAAAGCATTATCGATCAAAAATAAGTCTAGTCTCGATGATATAAGGGGTCCTTGATGGTAAGTGAACCCCGGATGAGTTGTCAGTGACTGGTGTGTCCATAGATCGAATAATGCATTTTGCTGACATAACTGATGCACATGTCCAGACGAAAAGTTGTTATCATCGTCTGGATGGCAGTTGAAGTCGCCTGCAATCACCACAGGCACAGCACAACACAAATAAAAGTTCAGATCGTCGAAGAACGTCTGTTTCTCTGCTCTTCTGCATGGCGCATACACATTAAGCAATCGGAAAGACACACCTGATGTTGAAATGTCTAACGAAATTACTCTGCAATCGCAGTCAAAAACACAGTTCGACACCTGAAGGGAAGGGTTAAAGATGATTGAAACAACCCCTTGTCCAACAGGTGAAGATGAGTTTATGAAGATTTGCGCACTAGGATGATGACTGCGAAGGCCAGGTAGATCGTAACCTTTCTGCGTGGAGGCTAGTTTAACTTCCTGCAGAAGAAGGATATCTGGCCGGTACAGAGCAATAAAAGTTAATAGAACCGATTGCTTAAAATGGGAACCCAGGGAGCGTATGTTCAGCGAGATGACTTTCATTCAGAGGATTTAGATGGAAGAGGCTGACCTAACTTCGATGGAGGCTGGTCCGTCTTCGATGACGAA
>JAHWFO010104177.1:610091-625194 GCA_023313115.1 Rhysida immarginata | reverse complement strand
TCATGGAACCAGCATATGTCCTATGCTCTGAACAGAGCGAAGAGGGCTAAGTACAGTATCATAGCTCTCATGGGTCGCAACACCGCTCTCAGCATTGACAACAAGCTACTTCTGTACAAATTAATTATCCGGACCATACTCCTCTATGGCATGCCTACGTGGGCGACTATCTGTAAAACCAGATGGAGTGAACTACAGTCATTCCAGAATGTTACCCTGAGGACCATTGCCCTGCTGGACAGAAGGACGGTGAAAAACCAATCCATCCACTTGGATTTAAACATGGCCCATATCGGAAAGTTTATACAGGATCTCCTTTTGATTATGATACAGAAGATGAAGACTCACGACAATAAGCTTGTGAAAGGGATACTGAAGAACTCAATGAATATGAACTGGCATACGAAGTATCGTAAACCGAAGCACGTTCTTGACATCAGTTTTGAAGATATTAGCAACGTCTCTTTCCCAGACTACTGGAAGATGTGATAATCTTCTTTCTCCTTGTATTTTTTGTTTCGTTTGTTTTTTGTTTCTGACAATCGTCAATCTTATTTTCTTTTTTGTAGACAATAGTAGCTTTTCATTTTTGTTCCCAAGTTTTTTACTTCTGTATTTTTTTCATAAGTGTATTTTGTCATTGGGCACTTGACCCTGTCCAATCCAGAATTACCCCTCTTTTGTGTAAACCAAACTTGATGCCCTGCATTTTGATTGGTCCCTCCTCTTTATATAAACTTGTATCTGAACTTGTGTAACCTGAGTCATACTGAAGAAGGCCACATTGTGACCGAAATGTATACATACATGGTGTATTAAAATGTTCTTGTGGACAAGTGGAGTCTCCTTTCTCTCTCTCAAGAATGTTATTCACATTTATTTGGTCTTTAACGTATTATAACAGATTTTGGTGTAACCATCAATGTTTAACAAAATGACTTCGCTTTGCATCAAAGTCCTTTTTCTTTTTAAGAAAATAAATTTACTATTGGGAAGCCAACTTTCACACCATCTTTATAAAAAGACAATGGCTATGAAGCAAAAAAGTCCCAAGAGCTCAGTTTTAAGATCATTAACATTTTAGAATCTTTTCCTGCTTGAAGATGCTGTAGAGTCCCGAACAAATAGTAATCAGATAGAATAAGGTGGATGGGGCAGAACTTACCAGCCAAAATCTCCGCTCTTTAGCTGGCTCAGTCTTCGCTAAGGGTTGTCTTGTCAGATGAAAGTTTGTTTGGACCCCAAACATCTTGTGTATCGACTTTCACTATCTGTTAAAGGTGCTCTTGAACAGCAAGTTATGATACTTTAATATGTTTGGATAAATTTTTACATTGTTTGATGAGGATTTGCGCACAGTAAGTCATTTATCCAGTATATTGGCCTTCCTGCACAAGGAGCATCAGAGAGGCTAAATTACTGAACCATAATTTGGTGATCCAGCACTGGCTCTTGGGTAAACAGTACAAATCAAAAGGATAAACAATGCAAATTTTTTCAGTGGCCACGGTTGCATTGTTGCCCTTGTGAAAATCGTACAGCATGCAAATCATGCAAAAATCATACAGCATAGCTTTTGTCACTCATTTTGTTCTGCAAATCTACAAGTCAAATATACAAAATACTCTTACTTTAATTAAAGGAGTGAATGAATGGTTAATTAATATGTATTTAAACTCTCAAAGCCGGCTCGGTGGCCAAGAGGGTTAAGGTGCAGGTCTTTCTGCTCTCGAAACCAGCGAGTCGCGGGTTCGAATCCCGCCAAGCGAATGGATGTTTGTGTTTGTCCCTTTTCATTATCATCCTTTCATCATGCGGAAGGCAACGGAAACCACTGCATTACTCTCATTTCCCTAGTATATACTGGACTTGTCTAAGGCCAGAACACTTACAACAAACAACAAACTCTCAAAACTGCTCAACAAACTTAGCCAAAAAAAAAAATCAACATTACTTTCTGGTGTCCCCAATATATAATAGCCATGATACCTGTTTCTTCAAAAATGAAATAGTTGCTTCAGTTCAGCAAATGCAAGGCCTCAAATTATTTAAGAAAACACCAGATCTACTAAAGATTTAGGAATAAACATTTGTCAATATAACGGCAATTTTGCAAGGACTTCCTGTGGTGCCAAATATGACTCCATTATCAAATGAATTTGTGATATATACATATTAAGATTTGTAGCTCAGTGTTGCCACAGAATAACAAGTACTCTTGTGGAAATCGTTTACTGACAGTCACGAATACTGTCTTATTAGTTCAAATATAATGTGATATCTTTGGAAACAAGCACTGTGATAAAGAGCATAGTCGTTGAATTCTTATGTGCAATAAACCATTTTATTAATTATGGAAAGATGCAATCAAATACTAGAAAAATATCATCGATGTATATTATTGTGATTGAAAACAAATATATCGCTAGCAAAATAATGCTTTAAGACCATCAGATAATTGTAGCAGCTATGTTTCTCTTATGCAAGATGACTCTAATCAGGAGTACTTAAGCAAAACAAACTTTAGGTATAGAATTAAAAAAAGCATATAAGAATCGAAGCTACCTAATTTTATGATAGTTAAATTTTATATTCAGGATGATATAAATGATGCATATTTTTTTCTGAGCTAGTAACTCAGTTAAATGATGTTTGATGCACTGTTAACCTCGTCTAGAACTCATAGGCTAAGTTTATTACACATAAATGCATATTTCAGACTGTAGCGCATATTTTTGCATATTTTGGGCATTTTTGTTTATTAAGGCATATTTAAAGTAACTTTAACAATGTATTAAGTAAGTTATTAAAAAAATACAAAAAAAAACTTAATATATATGCTTTCATTGACATAAAATTTGATTAGGCCACTGTAAGGCAATTGACAAGTTGCACATGACGCTAGCGCCAACACTTGGCAGCATCTGTAACGTAGTAGGCGGCAATTGCAGTCTTGACAATGGCAACAAATGGAAGTGAAAGCGATCACACATGTTTTAAAGCAAAACGAGGCACTCGAGTTAATTGTCGTGTTAATTATGTGTTAATAACGGTCAATACACAATAGAATATAAGTTTTAATTCATTTCCATGAATCATTAAATTTTCATACAATTTTTACAGCCTCTTGCAGATCAATGTCTTGTTTGCGATGCGGTAGTGGCCTCAACGTTATTGTGTGAGACCACACACCCTAAAATTAATTAATTATTGATTCTTAAATTTTTTTTCAGTTTAAATGTTAAATGTTTTTGCGGTTTTTGATTATTTACTGCATTTTGTCTTGTTGTATGTAATTCACTAATCCGTATCCCTTGTTGTATGCCTTGTTGTATGTAATTCACACATGTGGCTGTTTTTCCTGTTGGTTTATTCCACTTACACTATAAGTCTGTGCATGTTGTACTTGGAATTTCATTTTTTTTATTTGACATTAATTTTGAATAATGTTTAAGAATTCCTCCAACATGGTGACAATTTTGTGACAATCTGAAATAAATTAGGTAGAATTTCATTTAGTAAACTATTAATTTTAATCACTGCATTTAATTAGTTACTTCGTAACGTTATACAAGATTAAAATTATCAGAAAATTTAAAATAATCTTTGGCACAATTAATTATACAGGGTCTTTATAATTAAAGTTACATTTTGACATGGCCATAAAAAAAACTATTGGACCAAAAGCTATAATACTTGGTAATATTTTATAAGAGGGCATGGGAAGTTCATACCCACCAAAAAAAAAATTAGTTCAAAAGGTCACCACCAGCATGGAATGGCGCTCTATGCAATATTCGTATACGAAATTAGACACGAAGACACAGGTTAACAAGTCTTTAATCGTTACTAAAATTAGTTACATGTTGAATGTGGCCTCCACCATTTACTGAAAGCAGGTTACACCGCATTACTGTGTCTAATTTTTTATACGAATATTGCATAGAGCGCCATTCCATGCTGCTGGCGACCTTTTGAACTTTTTTTTTTTGTGGTGGGTATGAACTTCCCATGCCCTCTTGTATAATATAACCAAGTATTATAGTTTTTGGTCCAGTAGGTTTTTTTTATGGCCATGTCAAAATGCAACTTTAATTATAAAGACCCTGTATATTACAGTAAATAAAATATAAAAATTGAGTATGAATATTTTATTTCATCAATAAATTGTTGGTTGTGCTACATCATTTGTTTTTTTATCTCTTTTAATTATTTTGAAATATATTTGGTTACATATCTGTAGTACATTCACAATATGCAGAATCAATAGAATTTTCTTTCTTGATAACAGACACACATTGTATGTTAAAGATCTTTGGGAAGGCTGAATTTGAGCTCTTATCCCCCCCAAAAAACACCTCTCATCATTCTGAAAATTTTTAAATTCCCATTAAATAAGTAATTAAATCTCTCTATACTCTAATATATCATGTTTTGTCAGGATTGGTAAACTTGATAGATTACTTTCCCATTTAATTGAATTTTTTTAAAAGTAAGTCATAAGCATTCATCATCGTTAACCACGTTGTTGCTGTTTTTTAGCCCGATATAGTACTCATATAATTAGTCATCAGATGGCGCAACCATAGCGCACCTGCGCAAACTGGGAATGTGCAACTCGTCTATAGGCACCAGATAAATGACTAGCGGTTAAAACCCAACGATATAAAATCAGTAGATCGCTCATGAGCTGCTTTCAGCGCCACCACCGCATCCCCATTTGAAAGCCTGTCGGCCATTGCTTTGGTTGGCAAAAAATGGCCTTCATCGTATGTTAACATTTGAAGTTTGCGTAGACAAACACAGTAAAACTCAATGTTGATTTCTTGTCCAGCTTTAAATTGTAGTAATAGATATATTAAAGGTTCACCACTGACCTTTCACAGGTGTGTTTTTATCTTTCTGCCTCTTAAAATGTTTTTCTCATGTAAAAATCCTGGTCATCTTTTATATCGTAGTTGGTTGATACATAAAAGATGTCGATATTCAAGCATGTTACCGTCGTTTCAGTGATACCAGAATGATTGTTTAGAGGTATATATGAAAATATATACCACATTTATTAAAAAGCTTCTGAACGTGGGAGAGGTCGCTTAAGAAATTTCAGACTTCAAGCGCGATATGGTGGGGGGCAGGGGCTTTCTCAGCTAGCAACAAAGCGGATATATGGTAATGGCGCTTTGGCTGGCGATGTTGTTCTGCCAACCACAGTAATGGCACCTACACTAACAATAGAGATTAGTTCCACTTTTCGCCGCCTTCAAATTGCCCCAAAGATGGCAGCCACATAAGCGATCTACTGATTTTATATTGATGTTAAAACCCAATGCATCCCATCGCTTCAGCGCATGCACGTTTAGGGTGTTGCTAAAAGCTGAAATAGTAGCATACACACGCGACGTGATGATTCTGTGGTGATTTAGCAGCGAGAAAGCAGAATCTTTCTCACGTAAAAGTTTACAATACATGTATTTTTTCTTTCTTAAATTAATTTTTTACGTGGGTATCTTTTTTTTCGTTATAGATTTTCTACTCCATTTTTAAAAAAATCAATAACTTATAGCTTTTACAAATTGGTTTCATACAATTTTAAATGAATTTCATTCATTTATAAATAGATTTAATATGCTTTTCAATGAATTTAATACGCTTTCAGATAGATTTAATATATTTTTAAATGAATTTAAATGGATTTAAATAAATATAATGCGTGTTTTAGTTCAGTGTAAATGGAGTTTATTTACTAAATTGAGTATATTAAAAAAACATTTTTATTGAACCCTTGATTTAGTAAATTTTACAGTAAATTTATTTTTTATTATCTTAATTCAATTACAGAATACAAAACTGTAACATAAACGAATAACACAAACGTATAAAGAGTAACAGTTAACGACTGTGTAATTATACTAAAATAAATACAGTAATACTAGAAATACTTATTCTTCCGTATGTCTGTACTGACAGGGTATTTCACCGGTAAATTCATTTAAAATCATATTAAATTCATTTAAAAGTGTATTAAATCTTTTTTAAAATGTTTGAAACTCATAAAACGAATTTGTAAAAACTGTATTATTATAGTATTTTTTAGTTTAATTCCGTAGTGGTTAACTCTTAACTCCTTTTACGTTTGTGTTATTTGTTTATGCTACAATTTTGTTTTCTGTAATTAAATTAAAATAATAAAAAAAATTAATGTAAATTTAATAAATTATCTATCTATCTATATATATAAAGAAGGATGTTTGTGGGTCTGTGGGTCTGTGGGTGGGTCTGTGGGTGGGTCTGTACGTTTTTTATACAAATCTACAGTTTTATTCCGATCTTGATGAAATTTCGCATACATGACCTTCAAAGCATGAGGAAGGTCACTGTCTACTTCAGATTTCGAAAAAATAATAATTATTGATAAAAAATCGATATTCATGGTTATGGCAGGGCATATTAATGAGAAATATCGCATGACCAACAATGCAAGACAAAGTTTTTGCAACAATGGTATCAACACGCAATTCACAAACACTCTGCACGGACCAACAATATATATCTCATGACCAACAATGCAAATAAAAGTTTGTGCAACAATAGGTATCAACAATGGTTTCAACACGCAATTCACCAATAACAATGAGCTCAAAATGATGATGCAATGATAAAGCAATCCTTTCCAAGAATTATAACAATGAACATAAAATGATGATGCAATATGGATAAGTTTCAATTTGTAACAATGCATAGAATTCCTGTTATTCAGGTTTTTCTTAGAAAAGAGAGTTCTTAGTACTTAACAATTTCTTGAAAATCTTTAAAAATGATCAGTAGCTGGAGATAATGAAGAGTTAGCAGACTATTGAGAAAGAATGGAAAGACGACAGAGAAAGCAAACCTTTAGCTCCGTGCTGGATTGAGCAAATGGGAAGCAAGTAAATAGAAGAATTGGCGACCGCTAGACTACCCAAAGTGATGAAAGGCCAAATTTTGCTTCAACACAGCGAGAGAAGAGTGGAAATTGCAACAACATCAAGTGTAGATCTGAAGTAAGATTATCTGAGTAAGAAATTATTGGAGCAGTCCATCCATTGTGAGCCTTTAAAAAGATTTTTTTCGAATTTTCATTAAGAATTTTTACTGTATTAATTCTAAGGATTTTCATGTGTTTATTTTTAAGATATTGCAAAATTTAATTTAATTTTTTGAGATTGTTCTGTTTACATCCAAGTAATTATCCCGGGCAACGCCGGGTACCTTTGCTAGTGATTTCAATAAAAATGGTTTTTTGCTTAGTTTAGTAATGAAATTCCATTTACACTGAACTAAAGCTCATTATATTTTTTTTTAAATCGTATTAAATTCATTTGAAAATGTATTAAATCTATTTGAAAGAGTATTAAATTCGTTTGAAAGCATATTAAATTCATTTAAAATCGTACGAGGGTTGGGGTATAAGTCATGGCAACTATTTTTTTTCTTGTAGATATGTGAACGGATCACAAACGTATATGTGTCGTGTTGAAGTTCTGCAGGTATAATGTGTATGCAGAACAATAGATGGCTCTGTGATAGCTGGTAGTAGCGCAGCGAGGGCTGTGAAATCAGTCAGTTGGTGAGTGTCGTGCGAGATGGAAGTAACCCGTGTTGAGCAGCGCGCTTACATCAGAATAGCCGTTCTCTGACGGAGAAATGCGATGGAATGTCACAGTGAATTAGTGGAAGCCCTTGGGAATAATGCCCTACCATACTGCACAGTATCACGGTGGGTAGGAAAGTTTCAGCATGGATGTGTGTCAACCAGTAATGAGCAACGTTCAGGCTGATGATATTCAGCGCCTGAGGCTGATGATATTCAGCGCCTCCCACATCGTTGGCAGGGTGTGATGACAGTAGCAGGGGACTACTTTGAGGGTCTTTAGGCCCAGGTTTGTCATGTCAACTTTGTGTACTGTGTTGTCATTCTTTTGCGCCATGAAGGCCATATTGCCCTGTACACTACCGTAATAAATTAGTGTGTTACGATATTTCAATGCTATTCATTGTCCACACATTTAGTTAACATCTTTCCTTTTCGTTTGTATATGTCACGTTTTCCAACCGGACTGGTATCTTCAAGAAAAAAAATAGTTGTCATGACTTTTGCTCCAACCCTCGTATTAAGTCTATTTAAAAATGTATGAAATTCATTTAAAATTGTATGAAACCAATTTGTAAAAACTGTAAAAAAATGCAATAAAATCAATAACGTATTATTCATAAATAAATTCAATTAAAATAAATAACAACAACTTAAAAAATTAAAAAAATCATGACCATATCAAAATTCCTTTTGAAATTAAAATAAGTTATCTTTGATGTTATAATATCACAAAAGTTTTGATAAGTACCGCCTTTTTTTCTTTTATAAGACTCTATTCTTAACGCTATGGCATAACTAAATAATATTGTATTGTTTAAATAAGTTATATTTTATGAATTGACCAAATTCCTTTTACTTTGTTGGTTTTTTTTAATTTTGTATATTTATTTATGCATTAACTCGGCATTCCAATAAAAGGCAAGAATGCCTTCTGCAAATGCTGATCATTTTTTATGTTTCAACAATGAAAATAAAGAAATAAATAAAAATAAAAAAAATTGTAAATGTTTTTATTACATTACAACAGTATATGTATTATTCTTACGGTCAATTTAACCTAACCTATCCTTAAATTAATAATTTCGTAAAATACCTGTATTTAGTAAGAAACACTGCCCCTCCCTCTTAACATTGACATTCCCATATTCCCGTCGTTACGAATTACATGAATATTGTTGACAACAGCTTTCATTTTCAAACTCTCTTGATATCTTGAAATGCAGTTTTATTAAATTTACTAATGAATTGATCTTAAGAGTATTCTATATACTATTATAATGTCATATAACCTTTACAACTTTTTATTTTTATTTATTTCTTTATTTTTATTGATGAAACATGCAAAAGAATTAGCATTTCCAGAAGCATAAATATATATACAAAATTAAAAATAAAATAAAACAAAAGGAAGTTGTTCAATTAATATAAATATAACTTATTTAAACAATCAAAAATTTTGTGATATTCTAACATCAAAGATAATTTATTTTAATTTCAAAAGGAATTTGAAATGATCATGATCTCTTTAATTTTTTAAGTTGTTGTTATTTATTTTAATTTAATTTATTTATGACTCGAACAATATTGATTTTATTATTTTTTTAAATGCAGAAGAAAATCTATAAAAAAAAAAGATACCTCATAAAAGGCAAATTAATTTAAGAAAGAGAAGATATTGTAAACTTTTAAGTGAGAAGGGATTGCTTTCCCACTGCTAAAATCACCACAGAATCATCACCTTTTAGCAGCACCGCAAATGCGCAAGCGCTGAAGCGATGGGATGCATTGGGTTTTAACCGCTAGTGATAAATGTACACTCCACTTATAAGAGTCAGTTTTTGAGAGAGATCTTTCTCCTATTTAAAAATTTACTAAGCAGACAGTAGGTACATTTGGAAAAATGTTGATTTCTCAGGTCAATAAATTTTAATTTTTGCTATGGTTTAATTTGTTTTTGATTTTATCATCCGTTTTCATAAGTATGTAATGAAAGCAAATTTTTGGCGTATTTTTAGTGCATATTTTGGCTTTTTTAGGGGAAATATATGTGCATATTTTAGCACCTTTTAGTGCATTTAAATCCGAACCCTAGATGATCATGTATAAATTATAGTCTCCTACGATAAATAGAGTGGAATTTCTTTATTCTATTAATAAAAATTACCCCTTGGGCGGGGACCCCCCCCACAAAAAAAAAACTGCTCCCGATTTCGCAATTGTAGATGAGTATTTTTTTATAGTGGAATAATTTCACTGGGCAACAATGAAATTGCTTTTTAGGTGAAAGTACCCAATCCTGCATAACTTTAACGTACTGAACACGAATATCACTTTGAAAAATGTTGATTGGCTCTTGTTGCAGAGATATTAACGCATTGTCATTTGTATAAGTTCTATTGGAGAGTATTAACTACAGCAAGTAGGGCTGGCGGATCTGTGCTGACCTGAACGTAGTGTCTTTATTGACAGGTGTGCAACAAGGATATACAAAGTACTGCTGTATTCTTTGTCTATGGGACAGCAGAGCAATCGATTTGCACTGTATCAAGAAAGACTGGTCTCCGAGAGCATCTTTTAAGCCTGGAGAAACGATTGTACAGCACCCACCAATGGCAGAACCACACAAAATCATCATTCCTCCTTTACACATCAAGCTCGGCCTTGTAAAAAAGTTAGTAAAAGCCATGGATAAGAATAGAGCAGCATTCAAATACCTGCATTCAAGTACACATTACTAAGAAACTGTAGCCAATTCAGCCTTTTCTTGCTCATATTCGTGTTCAGCACATTGAATTCATTAAGAAATTACTATTCCTTGAATTCATTGAATTCGTCTCGGAAGCATGCACTTTTTGAAATTTTGTTGCCCAGTGTTTTTGGTCGACAGCCAATACAATCCAACCACATTATACCTATTTTTCTCTTATAAATGCTTCCTCTCTTTTTATACGAAAATTCTGTTACACTTTATACAACTTGAAAAGGTAAATCGATCGCTGATCGGTAAAAAACTATCCGATCTATCTGATAAAAACACGATGGATTTGATTTCATGGCTTTAAATTATCCAGCCTTTGTTCAATCGTTTTCTAACAGTGAAATTAATATTCTATCTAACCTTCAGAACAATAATTAACCAGTCACATATTTTCATTCATATTATTATGTATTTTATGTGTTAAAGTTATTGTTGGTGATTCCTTCAAGCCCACTCTACTCCAAGGTGTTGTGAATCACAACTTGTGATGTCATAGAATGCTCTATTGTGCTATTGGTCAGTAGTTTGTTGATAGAGCCATGCCAGCTGCCGAAGTTACACTAAATTAAGGGCGTGTTTCGATAGACTCACGGACCTAGCGAGAGCTAACTCGTGTTAACTGTGGCCAGTGAGCTAAAGTGAGAATCGCGACGATCATGCTATCAAAACGCTATGGGGAGTTATCTTTGTTCAGGTGCTGTTTTACTTTCGGTTTTCGCTCTTCCTTCCTGTGCTGTATCGGAGATTTCTTGTTTATTACTGTTTATTTCTTGTTTAATTCCAACACTAACTGTAATTTACTGTTAACGTTGAAAGTAGACATCAACATGTTATGTTATCGTATTATAGCTGCGCGAATACAACGATAACCGATCTACTCAAACAGGATCGAAACGGGCTGCCGCCATCTTTAAACAAGCTGGATCGATTCTCACAAAGCTGTACGACGTCGGAAGCTCGAACCATTTCGTGGGGCTGGGGCCTCCCTTCTCATTAGGTTCTTGGCTCTATCGAAACGGGCGAGACCACCTCACGAAAACCTATCGAAACGATCCAGAGAGAGGAAACCCTACTATCGTGAGGTCTGTGAGTCTATCGAAACACACCCTAAAAATGAGATTACTATAATTATTTACACTGTTCATTAATAAATTTAAAAAAATTTCATTAAGTATATAAAAATAATTAGATAGTTATTTAAATAATAAAATTACTATCTAAATTACATGCACTATGTAATATACTATGGGACACTAAAACAAAGTAGTTTGATCTCTTTGTTCTATTCAAAATTACCGATGATGATTTTTTAATTCAGAAAAAAAAATTTTCAGGTGCACTCTTAAAATTTGCGATTTGTTTTGGGTTTAGAACCGCGGCCTATATTCGAAAAAATACGGCCATTGTTTAGAGAGGGGATACCGACATTTCGTTACAAGACAATTTGCAACATACACAGCTTGTTCCAAAGAATTTACGAGACTTACAGCTTAAAATTAAAAGAATGTACCAAAAATTTAATTATAAATATATGCAGTAAACTTTGCATATTGTAACATAAAAAACGCGAATGTAAGGTCATTTTATTCTATCAGTAGTCTGCTTAAAAAGTGCTGCTCATGATTAAAACAGAAGAAATCCTAAAATCATGCATTTTTTTGTTAAAATAATGAAAAGATCATTTTTACAACTTCAATTATACAATCAAAAAAGCAAATTTTAAATCGTTTAAAGATTTTAGAATATTTTAAATCATTTAAACATTTCAGAATCTTACAAGGTCTCATTAATACGATTTGTCGCAGGAATGAATTGCCCGTCGCGAATTGTCTTGTAAAGTAGTATCGTTATTCCGGTAGAGGGGGTGCCTGATGAGGGTTGTTCTTACATTAATCAAAATACAGAAATGTTTTCTCCTGTTTTTTTTTCAGTAATATCTTTACCTTATATTTGAAGCATTAATTCCAGTTTTAATTATCACTTTTGTTTTTAGAAATTGATTGTTTGATATTCTTTATATGCGTACTCATTTTTTTTTTTTTTTTTTTTTTTACTTTCAGGTGGGATGGAAGATATTCTTCACCTGAGTTTGAGCAAATACTCTTCAGGACTTAATGGATGTGTTTCTGAACTACATCTAGCTTCAGACTTTTGGGTCCAATTTATTTCTCATGCTAGTAGTGGCATGAACATAGAAATCTGTGTTTAAAACTGCTAATGAAATGGAGGGGAAAAAACTCAGAAAGCAAGAGAAACGCATTGATCTTGTGTCTTTGCACATACGCCTTGTTCTTACTTGCTCTCTTACTTCGATGTGGGAAGAGTAGTAAGCATTCTTATTCTAGCAATCATTTCATACTATCACTTGTCACCATTTATCATCAGGAAAAAAAAACATTAGTTGCACTTAAAGAGAACAATTTGATGTTTGTGCCCCATTCCTATTTGCATTGGATTGCAACAACTGCAGTCAGCCAACAACCATTGTATACAATCATGCCATCACAAGATTCTAGCCTAGCTGTCGATGTGTGATGTCGTGGATGCAAACTGTGGACTGAAGAGGCACAAATTCAGTCACTGTTTCTCCTTAACTTGATCTGTAATATAAGAAAATGGATATCAAAACGAGTGTTCCATGGATTGGCTTTGGTTTAGTCACAAAAAGGATTTTTGAATCCACGACAAAGACCTCTTTCCGTCACTCCGTAGCCTCACTTGTGTTCGTTGTGCCTCCACTGTTGCCTCACACCAAAAATGACTTTGTGCCACTGTTTCGACTGATTTACCCTTTGCTCAATGTTTAAATTATTTATTTTAATCTTCGTTAGGTTTTCTTGTTTGTTTTTAATTTTTTATCTCTTTTAAGTTTTGCCTTATAAAAAGAGGGGGATTTCCTTTTGGTAAATTAGATGGAACACCAAAAACAGGATTCAAAGAATTTTGTTTTTTATTTATATTGCAAACCCGTTATCTCATTTTTATTTGGCTTTAATTTTTATCATATTCAACGACACAAGTTTGATCTTACTCCATATTCTTGCCATTATCAAATGTATATTTTGAATATGTTGCTTCTTTAATTTTTGAAATAGTACTTCTCTTTTATTATGATTTTTGTATATGGGATTTGTTTTACCCTTAAATAGAGATGGGAAACAAAGCAAAAAAAATATTGTTTAATAATTGTTTTTTTATGGGGAGAGTTGCTTGAGCAATTGAAGGAATTTGTATGATTACCAGGAGAATACGTAAAATTATTTGGAGACATATCAGAAATTTTGTTTGAACTACAAGTGTGGAGTTTGAGATATAAGATGATATATATAGATTAGAAGAAACTGAAATGCCATCTCCTTCATGAAGAAGATATTTCATAAGAAAAAGAAGAAGAAGAATATTACTGATTGTTTATATTTTAAATTTTGTTTGATTTTTTTTTTATTTTTAATTTACAAACAAAAAAAAAGTCATGTAATTTATTGTGTAAACATAGAAACGCTGCCAGAATATTATACTAGGTTTATTTTAGACCAGTTTCCATTTAATCTAGTGGCCTTGAGGTGAATAAGCTGAATGAGACTCCCCACCCCAACCCCCTCCTATAGCAGTCATCCTAGTTGGGGAGCCTTGTTTTCATTGTCCATTCTTCGTTCACATTCACCGACAGCTTAAGTGTGTCCCTTTCATCATCTGGTCAACTTTTGAAATGCACACAAATATTTATTTTTTCCCTTTCAGTTTGTACCTCCCCCCCTTATTTAATTTACACAGTTGACACCTGTTTAATGACAACTCCCTATTAAAAACGCACTGGATGCTAATTGTTAAATGTTCATCTGGAATAAATGCCTAGTGTTTGAAAACAATCAAGTGAGAATGACAGAAATAAAATAACTTATGATGAACATGAATATATTCAATAACAAAAAGTTAAGAATAAATAATTCTGAGATTTTCTTTTTTATTTCTATGCATAGATGTAACTTTTTTAATATAAATAACTTTTTATAAAAGATTCTTGTCTAGTTATTTGATTTATTTTAATGATTACTTTATATGCTCCATTTTTTCAATTTAAAATAAGTGGGGATATATAGTAATAAAGATTTAAAAACTCTATTGAATAAATTGCTGCTTTGAAGGAAAGGGAAAATTAATAAAATTTACATTTTTTGACGAAATGTTTACAGAAAAACATAAATAAAACAGTATCTTAATTAATAACCAAAAATAAATTTCATATATATATATGAAAATTATAATTTTAATATTTTCTCATTTTAGAAAAAAAAAATAGCACAGATGACTGAAGCAATCCCTACAAACGCCTTCATACAGAACTGATCCAATGAATTTGCTAATAATTTTACAATTGATGCATACAACCATACAAAATTACAATATCTGGGCCATAGTCGGGGGGGGGGTTGACGACCAACTGATTATGGGTAAAGGTCCACCTCCCCAAATGGGAAAGGTCAAAGCAAAGCCTCTCTTAATCCATGTAGGCTTTGGTCAAAGGTCCGGAATTTTCCTCCCCAATATGGGAAAAGGTCCGGAATTTTTGAAAATCGCCCCCCCCCCCAAGATAACATCCTGGCTACGGCCCTGAGAGGGCCTACTTTTTGGGAAATTCGTGCAAAGATCATTACGTTGCCTTTATACTCCAAAATCAATTTAATAAACAGCATCTACCATATTCAATAATG